>CM064512.1:1836785-2006402 GCA_032716605.1 Paralithodes platypus
ACCCATCCAAGATCTATATCAGACAGTAGTCAACAGGCGTAAACAAGAACAAATCCCAAGGGAATGGGAAAGCGACACCAGGTATCCCTATCAAAAACAGATTTGCTGTTTCTCGCCGGGAAAACAAACGAACACGAGGTTAACTGACCACGTGAATGGTGAATGGGGAATGATGGAAAAAAGCGACACCAGGTAACCCCATCAAAAACAGCATTTAGCACACGAGGTAAATGACCACGTGGAAAGCAAGCTCGAAAGGCAAGAAAACTCCTGACAGGGAAAACAACGAAACCATCAAATCACGTGGAGTCAGCGGGATAAGGAGAAACTCACCCTAGTATATGGTGACAGTCTCATGCGAGGTCAAGGAGCCTGCCTTTGCCACCAAGAACAGAGGAAAAAAAGGTCAGTAAAGGTCATTCCAGGCGGTAAAGTCGAACATATCCTGAAAGACATAACTAACTCCGCCATACCAGAGGGCACCTTGTGTGAGTCGTCAATGTTGGCTCAAATGGACTGCTTTGACGGAGGTAAGGCCCCAATTAAGACCATAGAAAAAGATTTTGAGAACCTAATTAAAGTCATGAAAAAGGAAGACCACGAAATGTGTGGTAAGCCGGCGTCATACCCCGGATTAAAACAAGCTCATACGGACAAAATAGAGCCATAGAAATTAACAACGCAGTCAAGGTCATGTCGCGAACAAGAGAAGGTACTGTATGTGGACAATTGGACCACCTTTGTAGGGAAACTCGTCCCTTGGACAGCGGAGATGGCATTCATTTATCAGAAAAAGGCGTTCAGCACATGAGTGACACCCTAAATCAAGCAACCTACATTGCCCACGAAAACAACGCCAGTCCAGGACCGAGAAATAACTATGCTAATAGACTCCTCTGAGTTATTGATATCGCTACCCCCGGAAAAGCCCTCCCACAAACCCCACCCAATCAAAACCCCACCCGCACAGTTAAGAGAAATAAATAACCCCACCCAACCCTTAGAAGTCCATCACAACCATTTAAAGGAAACCGTCAACCCCAATGGCCCACAAGTTGCGGAAACTTACCTACCTGAACCACAAAACAAACCTAAACAAACCCCACCCCAACCCCATCCAAGCCAACCCAACCAACTGAATGAATTTGACAACCCGCCGCGGCTTCAAGTCATAACCCCAAACCCATCCTCACCAATAAGAAAAACAAATCCAGCGCATGCTGAGAGAAATGATATAAAAATAATATCCATAAATGCCTGCTCAATAAGAAACAAAATAGACGAACTCAAATGTCTGTTATTAAATGAGAAAGTTGACGTAATTTGTATAACGGAAACACATCTGAACCTTAAAAATAAAGATCTACTTCATGAATATCACATAGAGCCATATAAATTTTTTCATAAAGACCGTAACAATGGAAAACAAAGAGGGGGGGTTGCAATGTACGTTGCAACCTACTTAAACCCAGTCGAGGTGACTCTCCCCGAAAGTAATGCAGAAATAGTGTGGGTCAAAATAAATACAAAAAACATGAACTTAAATATCACTTACAGCCGTACCGACCACCGAGACTAACTGTTGCCGATGATACAATTTTTTCATGAAATACTAGAGAAAACCCTTAATTCCGACGAAAACAGTTTTACTAGGTGGACTATAACCTCCCCCTAATTGACTGGGAATACCACGACCGGAAAAAAATGCTGAGTCACGCCTAATGACAAGCTTCATCCAGGACAATTTTTTGACTCAACACGTTAAAACAGCCGACGCGAGACAGGAATATACTCGACCTCGTAATCCACTACCCAAGAAAATTTATTATCAAACCTGGATGTAGGTGAACATCTGGCCAACGTCCGATCATAAAATCTTATGAATCATCGTTATAAGACAAATATTCCTCAGTAAAACAAACACGGAATGGTTTTCGCGACTTCAAAAACGCAAATTATGACGAACTTAAGGAATCGTTATCAAACATACACTCAAACCTCATAAATATAAACGAAGTAAATGAACTATGGCGACATTTTAAGTCTACAATTACAGAAGCGCATAAACAATTTGTACCCATGAAACCAAAACGTAGTTCGAAATCAAGTATGCCCCCTTGGTACAGTAGAGACATTGGCAAGGCAATAAGGAAAAGGAATCAACTCCACAAACTTGTAAAAAATAACACAAACACTGAAGTAATATAAACTTGTACAAAAATAGTAGAAGGGAAGTGAAAAAAATAATTAGGGCGAACAAACAAAATTACGAAATGACTATTGCCAGAGAAAGTGCCACAAACCCCAAAAAATTCTACAGTTACGTAAACAAAAATAAAACAGGATCAAAAGCGGAATCGGACCGCCTAATAGAAGATGGCCAGACAATAACAGGCGACACAAACATGGCAAATCTGCCCAACAAATATTTTGGCTCAGTTTTCCCAGAAGAAATTATCGATCATACCCTTGAAAATAACACCTCAACCCATGAGATAGGAGATTTCACCATCAGTGTTACCGAAGTACAAAGCAAATTGAGTAAATAAATGTAAATAAGACCCCGGGACCCGACATGCTCCACCCGAAAATAATTAAGGAATGTCAAGGACGAAATAGCAAAACCCTGACACAACTATTTAACTTATCACTACTACAGGGGATTGTACCGTGTGATTGGAAAGATGCGAACATTACGCCGATATACAAGAAGGGTAGCAAGGCCAAAGCGAGTAATTACAGACCAATTAGCCTAACTTCAATTGTAGGAAAAATCATGGAAAAAAATCATTAGAGATAAGATTGTAGATTACCTCGAATCAAACAACCTAATCAAAAATAGTCAACACGGCTTTAGATCAAATAAGTCATGCCTAACAAATTTGATTGAATTTTATAAACAAACTATTCACATATAACGACCATGACGAAATCACTAGATATAATCTTCTTGGACTTTCAAAAAGCTTTCGACAAGGTTGCCTCACCGAAAACTATTGGCTAAACTGGATGAGGATAGGTATCAAAGGTGAAATTCATTCTTGGATAAACAATTGGCTTACGGACAGAAGACAGAGAGTGGTGATAAATGGATGGAGTGGAATCGGAGTGGGGAGCCTGTAACCAGTGGAGTTCCACAGGGTTCAGTCCTTCGGACCGGTCCTGTTTCTCATTTACATTAACGATATCGATGTAGGGGTAAACAACACCATTTCCAAATTCGCCGACGATACAAAAATAGGAAATACAGTCCTGAACGAAGATGATAGAAATGCGTTGCAATCTGATTTAAACAAGATATCAGAGTGGTCGAAAAAATGGCAGATGCCCTTCAATGTCGATAAATGTCAGGTGCTGCAGGTTGGTAGCAGAAATATGAAATACAAATACGAAATGAATGGCAAACAAATAAAAACCGCAACGGTAGTAAAAGACCTAGGGGTACTAATATCTGAAAACCTAAAAAACTTCCGACAAATATATAGCAGCTGCAAATAAGGCAAACATAGCATTGGGCTATTAAACGAAAAATTTACATATAAACATGAAAACGTAATAGTGCCACTGTTCAAAAGTATGGTGAGGCCCCACCTTGAATATGGTGTGCAGTTCTGGTCACCTTATCTGATCAAGGACATTGTAAGACTCGAGTCAGTACAGCGTAGAGCGACGAAGATGATACCCTCATTAAGAAATAAACCATATGAAGAAAGACTTAAACGATTGAACCTGTTCTCATTAAAAAAGAGGAGGTTGAGGGGTCAGCTTATTGAGTGCTTTAAGATACTAAAAGGTTTCGACAAAGTCGATGTAAATGCACTATTCACATTAAACAATACTAATCAAACTCGCGGAAATGGAATGAAATTAAAAACCAAAAAGGCAAACCTAGATGTCACAAAGAGTTCTTCACCTACAGTGTGGCGACCAGAGTGGAATAAACTACCAGCGAGAGTGGTGGAGAGCGACACAATAAACGCCTTCAAGGGAAGGCTTGACCTCTATCTGCAGAGGGGCTGGGGTGATATGAATGGGGAAAAAAAAAAAAAAAAAAAAAAAAATGTATGTATATGTATGTGTGTGCACTGTACAGTATGTATATATATACTGTATATATATGTGTATGTATGTATGTGTATATGTATGTGTATATATATGTATATATATATATATGTATATGTATGTATGTATGTGTATGTGTGTATGTGTATATATGCATATTATAGTTTGTAAGGCCAGACTGCCTAGTAAGGACCTTGAGGTCTGTGTGGTCTGTGTATCTATTGTAGCTATGTAGCTCTATGTAGCTCTCTCTCTCTCTCTCTATCCTCTCTATCTCTCTCTCTCTCTCTCTCTCTCTCTCTCTCTCTCTCTCTCTCTCTCTCTCTCTCTCTCTCTCTCAAACTTACAGAGCTACACTGGCCACACATACCTTATGATCCCATCGGGATCATAAGGATTTAATTATAGTTATATATAAATAGACTTTGAATCGGTCCCTTCGATTCCTGGAACGCCACCCTCCCTTCAGTGGTCTGTTGGTGTGTGGGGGGGGAAGGGGGGGGGGGATGTGGGGGGGAGGGGGGAGAGCTGGGGGAGGATTTGGGTGGGTGTGAGTGTGTGGGTGGTGGGGAGATGTGAGTGTGTGGGGGTGGGGATGGGGGGGATGTATGTGTATGTGTGTGTGGGTGGGGTGGAGGGATGTGGGTGTGGGGGTGGGGATGGGGGGATGTATGTGTATGTGTGTGGGTGGGTGGTGGGGAGATGTGAGTGTGTGGGCGGTGGGGATGGGGGGGATGTATGTGGAGTGTGTGTGTGGGTGGGGTGGAGGGATGTGGGTGCGTGTGTGTGGAGGGAAGTTGTAGTATCTTTAGTATTATATTTCTTGTTATTATTATTAGTAGTAGTATTGTTATTGTTGTGTGTGTGTGTGGGGGGGGGGGGTCTCCTGAAGCCAATACGGGTGAATTATCCCATTCAGGTCAGGGGGCTAACGTTTAGTATTCATAAATGTAGAATTATGTTAAATCACCTCTCCAAAATTAGTGTTCTGTCCACAACTCGTCACTGGCAACTGCAGAGTATGAAGTGATTAATCTAAAGGTTTCTAAGCACCCCTGATGGTCACAAAGGTTTAACCCTATTAGGTGCAGGGCGGCCAATTTTGACCCTCCCTGATTTACTCCATTAGCTTGGATATTTTAAGACGTTTCACCTCATTATTTGGCGATTATATGATGTTTCAACCCAATAAGGTGTCGATTTTATCTAGGTGAGCGATAGCGAGCCTGCAATTTGGGAGAAAGCGGCCTTTGGCCGGGACATTTTTCTACCGAAAAATGTAAATATTTAGCTTGAAGGGGGCCTGGGGAACGTTTTTTTAGTTTGAAGGGGGTTTGGAGAGGCGTTTTTCCAAGTCTCGGGGTTAACTAAATACACATTGTTCGAAAATGGCTAAAATAATTAAAACCCTCGATAATAATTAAACACAATACCATAATGACCCCCGAGACGTTGCACCAGATAGTGTTAAGGTATCCCTGTAAGGACGTAATCGCGTCCTGCAGGTGCGTGGAAGGGTAAATTTATCCATTTGTTTAGAACTTTCATAGCGGATCACTGCATGTGTATTTGCATCAACACCAGTGAAGTGTGTTTATATGTGAAATAGTAATTACATATTGATAAATAAGTAAATAATTGTATAAATAGTAATTATATATTGATAAATAAGTAAATAATTGTATAAATAGTAATTATATATTGATAAATAAGTAAAATAATTGTATAAATAGTAATTATACTATTGATAAATAAGTAAATATTGTATAAATAGTAATTATATATGATAAAATAAGTAAATAATTGTATAAATAGTAATTATATATTGATAAATAAGTAAATAATTGTATAAATAGTAATTATATATTGATAAATAAGTAAATAATTGTATAAATAGTAATTATATATTGATAAATAAGTAAATAATTGTATAAATAGTAATTATATTGTTAAATAAGTAAATAATTGTATAAATAGTAATTATATATTGATAAATAAGTAAATAATTGTATAAATAGTAATTACATATTGATAAATAAGTAAATAATTGTATAAATAGTAATTATATATTGATAAATAAGTAAATAATTGTATAAATAGTAATTATATATTGATAAATAAGTAAATAATTGTATAAATAAATAGTAATTATATATTGATAAATAAGTAAATAATTGTATAAATAGTAATTATATATTGATAAATAAGTAAATAATTGTATAAATAGTAATTATATATTGATAAATAAGTAAATAATGTATAAATAGTAATTATATATTGATAAATAAGTAAATAATTGTATAAATAGTAATTACATGTTGATAAATAAGTAAATAATTGTATAAACCCCCACACACACACACACACACACACACACACACACACACACACACACATTATTATCAGCAGTTACATAGGAACTAGGCGAACAGTAACCCTAGTACATAATATTGATCTCGTCAAACAGCTCTTATAATTATAACCTCATGCTTTGGTCCTTATTATATTATAAGATAATATATAAGTTAGAGTTAAGCTAAAAACTGTTCCTCTTTACATTTTCACCCTATGGCTGTAATTATCAATAAACCGTTTATTATTATTATTATTATTATTATTACACACGCAGAGAGAGAGAGAGAGAGAGAGAGAGAGAGAGAGAGAGAGAGAGAGAGAGAGAGAGAGAGAGAGAGAGAGAGAGAGAGAGAGAGAGAGAGAGAGAGAGAGAGAGAGAGAGACCGAGAGAGACCGAGACAGACAGATTAATCTTGTTTATATTCATGTGAGATGAAGGACGAACAGTAGTTGTCTGCCTCCAACTGTTAAATATTAAACGCACGCTTCTGTATACCTGTCAGGTTTATCAATATCATTAATTACACAGGATCAACAACATTAAGGGGACATGGGCCGCTTTTATGGACCACTTTCTCCCTCATGTTTAGCCCCATTAGTTTTCAGATGTTTAGATGTTTGCCCCATTAGTTAGTCGATTGTAAGACCTTTCGCCCCATTTCTTAGTCAATTTTAGACCTTTCGTGCTATTTAGGTGTCGATTTTTTCCCTGGCGAACGATAGTGAGCCAGTAATGTTGGAAGAACCGGCCGTTTCTAACGAAAAATGTACAAATTAATCTAGAAGGGGGATCTAATGGACGTTTTTTTAAATTTGATGGAGGTCTAGGGAGGAAACTAGAAAAATAATGAATACATGCAAAAGCACCCAAAATGTGAACCATCCCCCAAGGGGAGGTTTTTAGTGTGTTTCCTAGACTTCCATCAAGCTTGAAATTACACCCCCTTGACCCCCTTTCAAGATAAATATGTACATTTTTCGGTAGAAAAATGTCCCGGCCGAAGGCCGATTCCTCTTAAATTGCAGGCTCGCTATCGTTCGCCAGGAAAAAATTGACACCTAAATGGGACGAAAGGTCTTAAAAGTGACATAAATTGGGTGAAAGGTCTTAAAATTACCAAACTAATGGGGCGAACGTCTTAAAATCTCAATAGCAATGGGGCTAAACATGAGGGAGAAGGGGGTAAAGAAAAAAGTCCCTCAAGTGGAAATCTCCCCTTAACCCTTTGAGTACCAGCGACGTCTTATCGAGTTTGTGTAGCTTAAGAAGGATCTGTGATAGTTAATAGGACGTCCCTGGTACTGAAAGGGTTAAGGGAGCCCACCTCGCTTTTTTTCTCTATCTCTCCCTCTCTTTTTGGCTTGTATCCATTCGGCCCCATTCAGCCTACTGTTTTAAGACGTTTACCCCCCATCCAGGTGTCATTATTTTCCTGGCGAGCGGTAGCGAACCAGCATATACATATTTTTGTTTTGACAGCAAGCTAAATTTGTACATTTTTCGATAGAAAAATGTCTCCATACAATGTTGGCTCGCTATCGCTCGCCAGGAAGAAATCAACACCTGGATGGGGATAAACGTCTTAAAACAGTTGGTTGAATGGGGCCGAATGGATACAAGCCAGAGGGAGAGAAAGATAAAAAACAAAAAACGGAGACCCCTTTAACCCCTTTTTACTATCACAGATCTTTCTTAAACTGCAAAGAATCGTGGAAATATTGCTAGAATAAATAATAAAACGTCGCCGGTACACTAAGGGGTTAATGCTATCAAAGGGTTACACGTATATTTATATTATATTATATATTGTATTGTATTGTATTGTATTATATTGTATTGTATTGTATTGTATTGTATTATAGTGTATCGTATTATAGTGTATTGTATTGTATTATATTGTATTGTATTGTATTGTATTGTATTATATTATAGTGTATCGTATTATAGTGTATTGTATTGTATTATATTGTATTGTATTGTATTGTATTATATTGTATTGTATTGTATTATAGTGTATCGTATTATAGTGTATTGTATTGTATTATATTGTATTGTATTGTATTGTATTATATTGTATTGTATTGTATTATATTATAGTGTATCGTATTATAGTGTATTGTATTGTATTGTATTGTATTGTATTATATTATAGTGTATCGTATTATAGTGTATTGTATTGTATTATATTGTATTGTATTGTATTGTATTATAGTGTATCGTATTATAGTGTATTGTATTATAGTGTATTGTATTGTATTATATTGTATTGTATTGTATTGTATTATAGTGTATTGTATTGTATTATATTGTATTGTATTGTATTATATTGTATTGTATTGTATTGTATTGTATTATAGTGTATTGTATTGTATTGTATTGTATTATAGTGTATTGTATTGTATTGTATTGTATTGTATTATAGTGTATCGTATTATAGTGTATTGTATTGTATTATATTATAGTGTATTGTATTATTTAGCTTATATTGGCAAACCCATTATTCTGCCTTAATCGCTTTATAATTAGCATCGTGACTGATTAATGGATTATAATTATTCACTTAATTAATTATATTTATAATCTATAAATATATATACAGTATATATGATATATTATTTCAGTATATTTAAGGGGGGGGGGGTCACCGGCTTTTTGTTGATCTTTCTCCCCTTTTCTCTCTTTCCCTAGCTTGTATCCATTCGGCCCCATTCAGTCAACTGTATAAGACGTTTATCCCCATCCAGGTGTCAATTTCTTCTGGCGAGCGAAAGCGAGCCAGCATTGTATGGAGAAATCCGGCACGCACACACACACACACACACACACACACACACACACAAGCCAGTCAGACCGGTTGTTGCACATAATATCAAATCTCCTACATTTTTCACACTAAGCGCTCATGGGAAATATGAAGCCCACCAATTAAGGTGCCTGTGTTTTAAAATGTATTATTCTTTGGTAAGAATAATTATATAATGTGAATTTGACCATCTTAACCCCTTGTGTACCAGCGATGTTTTTAAAATATATTCTAGCCATATGCATACGACTTAGTACAACAGGAGGAACACCAATCCGGACTGTAAGCCTTCTTAGTATTAAGCCCAGAGAGGGTAGAAAGTACATCTTTAGAAGAGATTGGAATATTAGGCATAAGTACGAGAAAGGGGGTTGGAGAGGGAGGAATAGCACCTGGAATCATCCAAGGTGGAATTTTTAGCAAAGGTTTGCGTGAAGAGTTCAGCTTTGTCAGAGGAAGAAGTAACGGTTGTGCCATCAGAGTGGAAAAGGGGAGGGAAAGAGGAGGAAGAAAAATAATTGGAGAGGTTTTTGGCTAGATGTCAGAAAGCTTGGGAAGGGCTAGAGTTGGATAGTTACGCTACACTGTAAAGTATCATATGTATAAAGCTTGGGAAGGGCTAGAGTTGGATAGTTACGCTACACTGTAAAGTATCATATGTATAAAGCTTGGGAAGGGCTAGAGTTGGATAGTTACGCTACACTGTAAAGTATCATATGTATAAAGCTTGGGAAGGGCTAGAGTTGGATAGTTACGCTACACTGTAAAGTATCATATGTATAAAGCTTGGGAAGGGCTAGAGTTGGATAGTTACGCTACACTGTAAAGTATCATATGTATAAAGCTTGGGAAGGGCTAGAGTTGGATAGTTACGCTACACTGTAAAGTATCATATGTATAAAAATGGTATGCACAATTAATGAGTATGTTAAGGGGGCCCACCTCTCTTTTGTTCGCTCCCTCTCTCTTTAGCTTGTATCCATTCTGCCCTATTCAGCCTACTGTTTTAAGACGTTTACCCCCGTCCAGGTGTCAATATTTTCCTGGCAAGCAGGAGCGAGCCAGCATATATATATATACTGTATATATTTTTTACAGCAAGCTAAATTTGTATATTTTTCGATAGAAAAATTTCTCCGGCGAAGCCGGATTTCTCCAAAACAATGCTGGCTCGCTATCGCTCGCCAGGACGAAATCGACACCGACACTTGGATGGGGATAAACATCTTAAAACAGTTGGCTGATTGGGGCTGAATGGATACAAGCCAGAGAAAGAGAGAAAAGAAGAGAACAAAACAAAAGTGACTCCCCCTAAACCCTTCAGGATTATGGCGCATGTTCGCAGTTAATTCTGGCTATCATTAGATGCTGAAATGTATATTAGTAAGCGTATATGGAAGTAAGGGGTTGATTGAGCCAGTCTTTAGCCCTTTTAACTCCAACAGATATTTTCCAAGCTGCATAATAGTATATATATATACTGTATATATATATATATATATATATATATTATAGTCAGACTGAAACGTAGCAATTTCGTGAAATGACAAAATGTTAGTAAGTCTGTGAAATGACTGGTTACTAATTGCACTGGGTTAGGTTAGGTTAGGTTAGGTTAGGTTAGGTTAGGTTGAGATCAATATAACCTAACCTCACCTACCTAATCTAACCCAGTTCAGTTAGTATCCAGTCATTTCACAGACTTACTAAAATGTTTAGTTATTTCACGAAATGACTACGTTTGACAGTCTGACTATAATATATATCAAACCGTATTATATAAAAATAAATGTACAAGTACATATTGTATCTCCCCATAACCCAAGCATCTACACTTGTGAGTCTGTACATGTGTGCTACTAGACACCCCGCTAGTTCTATCACTGCTATTATCTAATATAATAACTACTATGGACTATACTATTACTATAACTACTATGCTAGAGGTATGTCTGGCGGGGAAGCTACAGTAAAGATCGGTAACATGCCATGAATGAAACTTATAATCAATATCATTTATTTTCCAATACATATATAATTATACAGCACCGGTACTGTATTTATACAGCACCGGTACTGTATTTATACAGCACCGGTACTGTATTTATACAGCACCGGTACTGTATTTATACAGCACCGGTACTGTATTTATACAGCACCGGTACTGTATTTATACAGTACCGGTACTGTATTTATACAGCACCGGTACTGTATTTATACAGCACCGGTACTGTATTTATACAGCACCGGTACTGTATTTATACAACACCGGTACTGTATTTAGATATATAACCACAAATACACTTGATAATATAAATTTCTTATACTCGCTACGGAAAATTTAACGAGAGATATATATATATATCATCTGCATGATTTATAAACTAGTCTGTATTTCGTCCAAGCATTAGGCTATTCATAGTGCAGTTGGGTACAGTACATGATTAGATTAACCCTTTCACGCATATGACGCGTTTTGAGCCTATTGGGGATACTTTAAATTAAAGCCTTTGTTGCCATCAGGGGTATTTAGAAACCTTTAGTTTAGTTCCTTCAACCTCTGCAGTTGTCTTTGAGTTAGCTGTGGGCAGAAAACTAATTTTGGAGAGGTAATTATAAGAGTGAGAGAACTCTATTTCTTATTGCTAATCTGGCAACCTCTGCGTCATATGTGCGTGAAAGGGTTAATATCCAGTATTCGATAAATTGATATCAATCGTGATCATGTCCTGTACTTATAACTGTCTTGATGATGTAATGGTTTAGACTTTAGAGTGCATAAAATCTGTAAGGTAACCCAGGTTCGAATCCCGGTAGGATCACATGCTTTCATTAATTTCAATGAGGTGTTTGGTGTTGGGAGATAAAGTAACTAATTATAATATTAATAATTGGATCAAGTTTATACTAATTCATCAACGAATATTACTGGTCTATTTATATAATTGTCCTAGCAGCATTTGTGTAGGTCCTAGGTTCGAGTCCTTGGAGTGCCACATGTATTTGTTGATTTCATGAATTGAGTTTAGAAGTGAAGTTAGTTGGTGACAAAATATGAATAGTATATATTTTTGCCTACTTTAATATCTGAAACAAAACGTACAGTCGGCCAAAGAAGTGACATCTCGGAACCAAGTATAGCTTAATCAATAATCGGTATCGGCTATATCTAAAGCTGTATTTCTTCGTTTCCAGTGAGATATACAAACCCTATTCATGTATGGAAGTCATGAAGTCTTATTTTAATGGGGTAGTGCTTGGTTTTTGGTCTATATATTATATATATTTGTTAGTTTCCTCGCTAGACCTCCATCAAGCTTAGAAAAACACCCCCTTGACCCCCTTTCACGAGAAATTTGTATTTTTTTTCTTTCCCCGGTAAAAAAAAATCCCTTCTAAAATTAGAGGCTCGCTTTCGCTCGCCAGGAAAAAATCGACACCTAAATGGCACGAAAAGTCTTAATATTGACAACAAAAAATGAGGCGAAAGGTCTCAAAAATCGCCAAACTAACGGAACGAACGTCTTAAAACCTCAAAACTAATATGCTAAACATGAGGGAGAAGGGGGTCCATTAAAAGCGAGTAGTACCCCCTTAACTAACGAACTAATGGGTCATGTTTTTTTTTCAGTTCTGGCTAGGAGTCCGTGGAAAGCAGTTAGGATCTTGGTATGGTGGAGAACTTGTACACAGTATCTACACAGACCCCAGCTCGAAACCCACAAGGCCTCAGCGCTACTTCTGCGTTTTTTATTACTAAGGTACGTCTTTTAAAATGTGGGTTTTTTATTAATAAGGTGCGTCTTTTAAAATGTGGGTTTTTTATTGCTAAGGTACGTCTTTTAAAATTTGTTTTTTTTATTAATAAGGTGCGTCTTTTAAAATGTGGGTTTTTTATTACTAAGGTACGTCTTTTAAAATGTGGGTTTTTTATTAATAAGGTGCGTCTTTTAAAATGTGGGTTTTTTATTACTAAGGTACGTCTTTTAAAATGTGGGTTTTTTATTACTAAGGTGGTGCGTCTTTTAAAATGTTGGTTTTTTATTACTAAGGTACGTCTTTTAAATTTTTTTTTTTTTTTACTAAGGTGCGTTTTTTTTTTTTTTTTTTTTTTTTTTTTTTTTTTTTTTTTTTTTTAATTAAAGCCGGTATCACACGAACGCTTTTTCCCTCAACAATTATCCTTAACACTGGTCTGGCAGCTTATGAGGTAACATTTTGATCACCTAAATTCATCTAACCTCAGTCTAGTTTCCGATATCGGTGCAAAATATCTAATAATGTTGCCAGAAAAATGTGAATCATTAAATGTTGACTATAATAGCTCTCGTGTGATACCGGCTTAATGGGACATGGGCCGTTTTTTTGGTCTATTAATTCATGTATTCCTTTATTTCTTAGTTTCCTCGCTACACCTCCATCAAGCTAAGAAAAACACCCCCTAGACCCCCTTTCAAGATAAATTTGTACATTTTTCGGTAGAAAAATTTCCCGGCCAAAGGCCGGTTCCTCTAAAAGTTACAGGCTCGCTATCGCTCGCCAGGAAAAAATCGACACCTAATTGGCACGAAAGGTCTTAAAATTGACAACTAAATTGGGCGAAAGGTGTTAAAATCGCCAAACTAATGGACCGAACGTCTTATAATCTCAAAACAAATGGGGCTTAACACGAGGGAGAAAGGGGACCAGAAAAACGGCCCATCTCCTCTTAAGGTGCGTCTTTTAAAATTACCTTATACATTTTGTTTAACCCCTTCACCACCATTACGTAATTTGGTCAAGGTTATCATGATGTCACCATTTGAGGTACAGTCGCGCTAATAAGTCATGTCTCAGCCGTCATTACGTTTGGCTCGTTATGTGGTGTATTAACACTCGCGCTAATAAGTCATGTCTCAGCCGTCATTACGTTTGGCTCGCTATGTGGTGTATTAACAGTCGCGCTAATAAGTCATGTCTCAGCCGTCATTACGTTTGGCTCGCTATGTGGTGTATTAACACTCACGCTAATATGTCATGTCTCAGCCGTCATTACGTTTGGCTCGCTATGTGGTGTATTAACACTCGTGCTAATAAGTCATGTCTCAGCCGTCATTACGTTTGGCTCGCTATGTGGTGTATTAACACTCGCGCTAATATGTCACGTCTCAGCCGTCATTACGTTTGGCTCGCTATGTGGTGTATTAACAGTCGCACTAATATGTCATGTCTCAGCCGTCATTACGTTTGGCTCGCTATGTGGTGTATTAACAGTCGCGCTAATAAGTCATGTCTCAGCCGTCATTACGTTTGGCTCGCTATGTGGTGTAATAACAGTCGCGCTAATAAGTCATGTCTCGGCCGTCATTACGTTTGGCTCGTTATGTGGTGTATTAACACTCGCGCTAATAAGTCATGTCTCAGCCGTCATTACGTTTGGCTCGCTATGTGGTGTATTAACACTCGCGCTAATAAGTCATGTCTCAGCCGTCATTACGTTTGGCTCGCTATGTGGTGTATTAACAGTCGCGCTAATAAGTCATGTCTCAGCCATCATTACGTTTGGCTCGCTATGTGGTGCATTAACAGTCGCGCTAATAAGTCATGTCTCAGCCGTCATTACGTTTGGCTCGCTATGTGGTGTATTAACACTCGCGCTAATATGTCATGTCTCAGCCGTCATTACGTTTGGCTCGTTATGTGGTGTATTAACAGTAGCGCTAATAAGTCATGTCTCAGCCGTCATTACGTTTGGCTCGCTATGTGGTGTATTAACAGTCGCGCTAATAAGTCATGTCTCAGCCATCATTACGTTTGGCTCGCTATGTGGTGTATTAACACTCGCGCTAATATGTCATGTCTCAGCCGTCATTACGTTTGGCTCGCTATGTGGTGTATTAACAGTCGCGCTAATAAGTCATGTCTCAGCCGTCATTACGTTTGGCTCGCTATGTGGTGTATTAACAGTCGCGCTAATAAGTCATGTCTCAGCCGTCATTACGTTTGGCTCGCTATGTGGTGTATTAACAGTCGCGCTAATAAGTCATGTCTCAGCCGTCATTACGTTTGGCTCGCTATGTGGTGAAATAACAGTCGCGCTAATAAGTCATGTCTCAGTCGTCATTACGTTTGGCTCGCTATGTGGTGTAATAACAGTCGCGCTAATAGGTCATGTCTCAGTCGTCATTACGTTTGGCTCGCTATGTGGTGTAATAACAGTCGCGCTAATAAGTCATGTCTCAGCCGTCATTACATTTGGCTCGCTATGTGGTGTATTAACAGTCGCGCTAATAAGTCATGTCTCAGCCGTCATTACATTTGGCTCGCTATGTGGTGTAATAACAGTCGCGCTAATAAGTCATGTCTCAGTCGTCATTACGTTTGGCTCGCTATGTGGTGTAATAACACTCACGCTAATAAGTCATGTCTCAGCCGTCATTATGTTTGGCTCGCTATGTGGTGTATTAATGTCTGTCACATGTTGCATAGGGTGGGTAACTGTAGGAACATGTTGGTATATCTCACTAAAAAAAAAAAAATGTAAATATTGCTGATACCAATTATTGATCAAAACATAATTAGTGCCGAGACATCACTTATTAGGCCGATTGTACCTTGATAATTATGTCATATACAATCTTTAGATACAATGTTTGTTTACCTATATTCAGTCGTTAAACGTCTTGACCCCTCATTTGCCCTGTGCTTCAAAGCCCTCATCACTTGTGTGTGTGTGTGTGTTTTTTTTTTTTTTTTTTTTTTTTGTAATGGGACCGTACATTACTGATTGTGTAATGGGACCGTACATTACTGATTTATACCATTGTTTAGGTAAAACTAAAACACAAAACTACCGGTACCTCTAAAACTGGCTAAAGTAATGAAGATGATTACCATAATGAAAATATATTTATGTTATGCACTTTTTTTGAATATATAGAATCGTATTCTAAAAATGATCTTGTCCCCATTAGGCTCTGATGATGATTCAAGTTATCTATCGAAACGTTAGCAAAAACCCATACCTTGCACGATCTCAGGTTAAATAACACGTATTGTATCACCTTAGTCATATCAGTAGGCTTAACCCTTTTACGCATTTATGACGCAGAGGTTGCCAGATTAACAATAAGAAATAGAGTTATCTCACTCTTATAATTACCTCTCCAAAATTAGTGTTCTGCCCACAGCCAACTCAAAGACAACTGCAGAGGTTGAAGTAACTAAACTAAAGGTTTCTAAATACCCCTGATGGTAACAAAGGCTTTAAAGTATCCCCAATAGGCTAAGAATCGCGTCATATGTCGGAGAGGGTTAAGACAAGGTATGAACACTCGCCAGATTCTAGTACAGTCGCGCTAATAAGTATTAGTCAGTGTCCGAAACTTTGTGAAATATCTGACCACACTTACTAACCTCGATTGTACATCACAGGCACAGTTGTGGATAATTATACTACGGCTGTAAGATGGACGGTATAGGGGCTCTTTATGGCTACGATAATGGGGACTATTAAGCAATTATACACCTACACTATGATTATTTGTATTCTTCTATATTGCCTCCTCCTCCGCCTCCTCTTCTTCTTATTTTTCTTCTTATTCTACCTCTTATTATTATTGTTATTCTACCTCTTATTATTATTATTATTCTATCTCTTATTATTATTCTACCTCTTATTATTTTTATTATTATACCTCTTATTATTATTATTATTCCACCTCTTATTATTATTATTATTCTACCTCTTATTATTATTATTCTACCTCTTCTTCTACCTCTACCTCTTCTTATTATTATTCTTCTACCTCTACCTCTTCTTATTATTATTCTTCTACCTCTACCTCTTCTTATTATTCTTCTTCTTCTAGTCTTCTTATTATTATTATTCTAGTCTTCTTATTATTCTTCTTCTTCCTCTGCCTCTTCTTATTATTCTTCTTCTTCTACCTCTACCTCTTATTATTATTCTTCTACCTACCTCTTCTTATTATTATTCTTCTTCTACCTCTACCTCTACCTCTTCCTATTATTATTCTACCTCTACCTCTTCTTATTATTATTCTTCTACCTCTACCTCTTCTTATTATTATTATTATTATTCTACCTCTACCTCTTCTTCTTATTATTCTTCTTCTACCTCTACCTCTTCGTATTATTATTATTCTTCTTCTTCTACCTCTTCTTATTCTTCTTCTTCTACCTCTACCTCTTCTTATTATTATTCTTCTTCTTATTGTTACTCTTCTTCTACTTCTTCTTTTTATTGTTATTCTTCTACTTCTTCTTCTTATTGTTATTCTTCTACTTCTTCTTATTGTTACTCTTCTTCTACTTCTTCTTATTGTTATTCTTCTTCTACCTATTCTTCTTCTTATTATTATTCTTCTTCTTATTATTATTCTTCTTCTACCTCTTATTATTATTATTATTATTCTACCTCTTCTTCTTCTTCCTCTTCTTATTATTATTATTCTTCCTCTTCTTCTTATTGTTATGCTTCTTCTACCTCTTCTTATTATTATTATTATTCTTATTATTCTTATTCTTCTTCTACCTCTTCTTCTTCTACCTCTTCTTCTTCTTCTACCTCTTCTTCTCGCCCTTTCAATTCCCATATATCATTCCTAAACTGTATACAATCGTCTAATGATAGCCAGCATACTTATTAAAATATTTTTGACAGCAGGCTAAATTTATAAATTTTTCGATAGAAAAACTGTCTCCGGCAAAGCCGAATTTCTCCATACAATGCTGGATCGCTATCGCTCGCCAGGAAGAAATCGACACCTGAATGGGGATAAACGTCTTAAAACAGGCTGAATGGGGCCGAATGGATACAAGCCAGAGAAAGAGAGAAAAGGAGAGAACAAAAAGCAGGTCACCCCCCTTAAGGACAAACTATGATATTTTAACATCTCTGCCGACCATCCTTACTAAATCATTTCTCTTAAGACAGCAAGACCTTTTCATGAGGTTTACTTTTGTAGAATATCGACACCTAACTGGCACGAAAGGTCTTAAAATTGACAAACACATGGGGTGACAGGTCTTAAAATTGCCAAACTAATGGGCTGAACTTCATAAAATCTTAAAACTAATGGGGCTAAACATGAGGAAGAAAGGGGACCAGAAAAACGACCCATCACCCCTTGGAAGAATAATAATATCCATGTTATATTATTCATACATTAGTCAAGAATCTAAATAAAATCGTTCCATAAACATGATTTAGGAGGACCATATGCCTTCATTAATTAACTGTGTTGGTGGTGTAATGGTTTAGGTGATTATGTTCTTGGTGTGGTGTCCCGAGTTGGAATCCCGGGAGGACCATATGCCTTCATTAATTAACTGTGTTGGTGGTGTAATGGTTTAGGTGCTTTATGTTCTGGGTGTGGTGTCCCGAGTTGGAATCCCGGGAGGACCATATGCCTTCATTAATTAACTGTGTTGGTGGTGTAATGGTTTAGGTGCTTATGTTCTTGGTGTGGTGTCCCGAGTTGGAATCCCGGGAGGACCATATGCCTTCATTAATTAACTGTGTTGGTGGTGTAATGGTTTAGGTGCTTTATGATCTTGGTGTGGTGTCCGGAGTTGGAATCCCGGGAGGACCATATGCCTTCATTAATTAACTGTGTTGGTGGTGTAATGGTTTAGGTGCTTATGTTCTGGGTGTGGTGTCCCGAGTTGGAATCCCGGGAGGACCATATGCCTTCATTAGTTTATTCAAGTACATTGGGGTTTGTAATTGATGATTAATATTAAGAACAGGGTGTTACTTATGATATTCTTGTCACACACACTGAAGGGGACAGCTGTTTTTTTGGTCTCCCTTCTTCCTCATGTTAAGCCCCATTAGTTTTCAGATTTTATGACGTTCGGTCCATTAGTTTGGCGATGTTAACCCTTTCACGCATGCATATGACGCGATGTTGAGCCTATTGGGGATACTTTAAAGCCTTTGTTACCATCAGGGGTATTTAGAAACCTTTAGTTTAGTTACTTCAACCTCTGCAGTTGTCTTTGAGTTAGCTGTGTTGAGCCTATTGGGGATACTTTAAAGCCTTTGTTACCATCAGGGGTATTTAGAAACCTTTAGTTTAGTTACTTCAACCTCTGCAGTTGTCTTTGAGTTAGCTGTGTTGAGCCTATTGGGGATACTTTAAATCCTTTGTTACCATCAGGGGTATTTAGAAACCTTTAGTTTAGTTACTTCAACCTCTGCAGTTGTCTTTGAGTTAGCTGTGTTGAGCCTATTGGGGATACTTTAAAGCCTTTGTTACCATCAGGGGTATTTAGAAACCTTTAGGTTAGTTACTTCAACCTCTGCAGTTGTCTTTGAGTTAGCTGTGTTGAGCCTATTAGGGATACTTTAAAGCCTTTGTTACCATCAGGGGTATTTAGAAACCTTTAGTTTAGTTACTTCAACCTCTGCAGTTGTCTTTGAGTTAGCTGTGTTGAGCCTATTAGGGATACTTTAAAGCCTTTATTACCATCAGGGGTATTTAGAAACCTTTAGTTTAGTTACTTCAACCTCTGCAGTTGTCTTTGAGTTAGCTGTGTTGAGCCTATTGGGGATACTTTAAAGCCTTTGTTACCATCAGGGGTATTTAGAAACCTTTAGTTTAGTTACTTCAACCTCTGCAGTTGTCTTTGAGTTAGCTGTGTTGAGCCTATTGGGGATACTTTAAAGCCTTTGTTACTATCAGGGGTATTTAGAAACCTTTAGTTTAGTTACTTCAACCTCTGCAGTTGTCTTTGAGTTAGCTGTGTTGAGCCTATTAGGGATACTTTAAAGCCTTTATTACCATCAGAGGTATTTAGAAACATTTAGTTTAGTTACTTCAACCTCTGCAGTTGTCTTTGAGTTAGCTGTGTTGAGCCTATTAGGGATACTTTAAAGCCTTTATTACCATCAGGGGTATTTAGAAACCTTTAGTTTAGTTACTTCAACCTCTGCAGTTGTCTTTGAGTTAGCTGTGTTGAGCCTATTAGGGATACTTTAAAGCCTTTATTACCATCAGGGGTATTTAGAAACCTTAATTTAGTTACTTCAACCTCTGCAGTTGTCTTTGAGTTAGCTGTGGGCAGAAAACTAATTTTGGAGAGGTAATTATAAGAGTGAGAGAACTCTATTTCTTATTGCTAATCTGGCAACCTATGCGTCATACATGCGTGAAAGGGTAATACCTTTGGCCCCATTTCGCAGTCAATTTTAAGACCTTTCATGCCATTTAGGTGTCTATTTTTTCTTGGCGAGCGATAGCGAGCCTGTAATTTTAAGAAGAACCGTCGAGATTTTGCTACCGAAAAATGTACAGATTTATCTTGAAAGGAGGTGTAAGTGGGTGTTTTTCTAAGCTTGATAGAGTTCTAGCGAGGAAACTAAACAATAAATGAATACATGATTTAACTGACCCCAAAAAACCGGCCACTATCCCCTGAAGGGGAGACGAGTCGCTTTTCTAGGCCACCTTCTCCCTCATCTTTAGACCCATTAGTTTGGCGATTTTATGAACTTTCGCCCCATTTCTGTCAATTTTAAGACCTTTCCTGTCATTTAGGTCTCGATTTTTTCCTGGCGAGCGATAGCGAGCCTGTAATTTAAGAGGAATCGGCCTTCGGCCGGGACATTTTTCTACCGAAAAATGTACAAATTTATCTTGAAAGGGGGTCTAGGGGGCTTCATTTTAAGCTTGATGGAGGTCTAGCGAGGAAACTAGAAAAATAGTGAATAAATACAAATATTGAGAAGGATTTCCTCTTAAAGCCACTGTACAGTATATAATTAGCCTCTGTTGTGTATTAATAGCCACTGTACAGTATATAATTAGCCTCTGTTGTGTATTAATAACCATTGTGTTGTATATAATTAGCCTCTCTTGTGTATTAATAACCATTGTGTTGTATATAATTAGCCTCTCTTGTGTATTAATAACCATTGTGTTGTATATAATTAGCCTCTCTTGTGTATTAATAACCATTGTGTTGTATAGATTTAGCCTCTGTTGTGTATTAATAACCATTGTGTTGTCTCTGTTGTGTATTAATAACCATTGTGTTGTCTCTGTTGTGTATTAATAACCATTGTGTTGTCTCTGTTGTGTATTAATAACCATTGTGTTGTCTCTGTTGTGTATTAATAACCATTGTGTTGTCTCTGGGGGGTATATATTATCTTGGTCTATTCCTGTATTAAGCCGCTGTCACACGAGCGATTTTTCCGTCACTTTCCCATGGGCAAATTTGTATTCGTTATATTTATGGGCTTTGTGGCACTGGTATCGGTAACTAGACTGAAGGTAGAGTTTGTTAGGCGGCTAAATTCTGATAGAGTGTAATATTTGAAGCTGCCAGACCGTAATTGCCCGTACAAATTGCTCGAAAAACGGCTCGTGTGACTCCGGCTTACGTGTGTTGAATATATTGTTTCTTGCTGCGTAGTGAATCCAGATAACTTGTTTATGTTTAATAATGTGCTGACGACTCTACATTACATTATTCGACTACATTAGCCTTCCGTCTCATTAACTCACGTCCACTCACCAACTCTCTCCAGTCTCTCTCCGCCGCAATGTTGCATCCCTCTCACTATTCTACCGCTATTACAACAATCGGTGTTGCTCAGAGCTCTCTCAGTGTATACCAACCACTCTTCGTAGAGCACGGAGCACCCGTCTTGCAACACAATCCCACTCCTACTCTGTGCAACTCTCCAACCCATGAGTGAAACTTTATTCTCAATCGTTCTTCTATTCAACAGCCGAGCTCTGGAACTCTCCCAGAATCAGTATTTCCCTCTTCCTATGACTTACATTGCTTCAAACTGTGTTGTGTCCAGGCATTTTGGCTCGAACGTCCCTTGATTTTGGCCCTGTCACTCTTTCAACTATGGGGGCGGCACTCGATACAGGCAGTTCTGCCTTTGTTTCCCTCACTCACATAGAAAGAAAAAAAAATATATATATATATAATTATACCGGTATATATATATATATATATTATATATTATATATATATATATTATATATATATATATTAAATTCAACTATCTTTCCAAATATAGAATATAGATTTCCAATTGCCTGTGGCTTCAGTCGTTGCCTATAATTACAAACTTTGAATACGAGGAAGTTAGGAGCGCTAGCGAATTCCTTTTGAAGATACTGATTGTAATTTACTATTATTATTATTATTATTATTATTATTATTATTATTATTATTAAAGGGTTCTCATGTTATTATATAGGCAAAACAAAGCAACTTGCATCAAATTTCTACCAAGGCCATATTTTCAGCTTGCCAGATATTTATTAATGATTTCGGAATAAACATGATTGACCAATGGGTGAACAGCAGCGGTGATCAATGGGTAAACAGCAGCGGTGATCAATGGGTAAACAGCAGCGGTGATCAATGGGTAAACAGCAGCGGTGATCAAGATAATTTGTATAATTATAATAAACTTTATGGCCTTGGCCTTACTCGAGGCTTTGTGGCTGTTTGGCCGGGCAGCCTGGGGAACAACAAGAACAACAACAACAACAACAACAACAACAACATATTAAGGGGGGCGGGTATTTTTTTTGGTCCTTTTTTTTTATTTATTTTTCTTAACCTCTTCAGCAACATGACGTATTTCCATCGCATTCATGTTACCATTAGACGATTTTCTTTAGTAAATAATCTACCTATACGACTCAAATGGGTAAATACGTCCTCAACAAACCCTCATAGTAACATAGGTCCTTCTTAAACTGTATAAAAACATCGAATTTTAGCCAGAATATTAGATGGAAAGGCATCATGGTGCTGAAGGGGTTAAATGTTTGTTTAGTTTCCTCCCTAGACCTCCATCAAACTTTAAAAACACAACCCAGAATCTCCCTTAAAGATAATTTGTACATTTTTCGATAGAAAATTTCCCAGCCAAAGGCCTGGTTCCTCCTAAATTACAGGCTCGCTATCGCTCGCCAGGAAAAAATCGACTCTTAAATTATACGAAAAGTCTTAATATTGGAAAAAATCGACACCTAAATGACACAAAAAATCTTAATATTGACAAAGAAATAGGGCGAATGGTCTTAAAATCGACAAAATAATGGGGCGAATGGTCTTAAAATCGACAAACTAATGGACCGGACGTAATAAAATCTGTAAACTAAAGGGGCTAAGCACGAGGGAGAAAGGGGCCCAGACAAAACTGACCCTCTCCAAGTTGGCTAGATGATGCGTCATGTATTTATCAAGATCGTGGAGGAGTGATTACTTAACTGTATACTGTATATATAACGAGAGAGTGAGTGAGTGAGTGAGTGAGAGAGAGAGAGAGTACAAAGGAGTACAAAGGAAATCAAGCAACAACAGATCTAGTGACCCTTCTAGGTTGCTTGTCCTCCAAAACACTGAGGATCAAGTGTCCAAACAGTGGTTTAGAGTGGGTAAGGGAACATTGGAAAGGGAACTACTGCCCTGCCACTAACGTGGCAGGACTAGGAAGTTAGTAGGGGACATATGGGTTAGTAACTGAGGGGAGGATAAAGTTATTCATTTACAAACGCAGTCAGTCGCGGGTTTGATGCGAGATATTTGTCTAGGCGGAATTTAAATGAATCAACGGTGCTGCAGTCTATAACGTCTCGGGGAAGCCCATTCCACAAGTTGACAACTCGATTGAAGAAGAAATTCTTAGATTCGTGCGAGTTAAAAGATTTACCAATAATTTTGCAACCGTTTCCCTGCGTGTAATTAGATTGGTCGATAGTGAAGTACTTACTACAGTTCATATTGTCGATGCCTTTGATGATTTTGAACACTTGAATTAAGTCGCCTCTTAATCTGCGCTGGGTTAAAGGAAATAGATTTAATTCTCTAAGACGCTCTTCGTATGGTTTGTTCTTTAGGCTAGGTATCATTTTGGTAACTCTACGTTGAACTCGTTCTAGCTTGTTTATATCTTTTTGGTAATAAGGGCACCAGGATTGAACGCAGTATTCCAGAAGAGGGCGGACTAAGGAATTGTAAAGGGTTAGGATAACTTCTTTGGATTTATGCTCAAATGACCTGCCTATAAAGCCAATTATTTTGTTTGCCTTCTTAACAACTTCTGAACATTGTTGACTCGGTTTTAGGTTACTCGATATTGTTACTCCCAGATCAGTTTCTCTGTTTACATTCTTAAGCTGAGTGCCATTCATCGAATAGTTTGCTTTCTCATTTAGGTATCCGACATGTAGTACTTTACATTTATCCGCATTGAAACTCATTTGCCAAATTTGGGCCCAACATGACAATTTATCTAGATTGTGTTGCATATCGTCAACTTGTTCTTTTGAGAGTACGCTATTTGCAATTTTTGTATCGTCAGCAAATTTTGAGATTGTGCAGGTGAGACCCTCATCTATGTCGTTGATGTAAATTAGAAAGAGAATTGGTCCTAGTACCGATCCCTGGGGTACCCCGCTACTTACATTGGTCCATTTAGATGCCTTACCGTTTATGACTACCCTTTGCTTTCTGTTGCTGAGCCAATTTTCTATCCATTTCAACACACCGTCTTTAGAGAGAGAGAGAGAGAGAGAGAGAGAGAGAGAG
This sequence comes from Paralithodes platypus, assembly GCA_032716605.1. NCBI lineage: Eukaryota > Metazoa > Arthropoda > Malacostraca > Decapoda > Lithodidae > Paralithodes > Paralithodes platypus. The sequence goes on from CM064512.1 coordinate 1,861,583, forward strand.
AGAGAGAGAGAGAGAGAGAGAGAGAGAGAGAGAGAGTGTGTGTGTGTGTGTGGGACGGATAGGGAAAGTGTGTATGAGAGAAAGAAGAAGGCAGGAAGGCAGACAATGGTAAAGAGAGTATTAGAGAGGAGAGAGAGAGAGAGAGAGGGTGGAGGGAGGGAGGCAAAGTGACAAAGAGTAATAGATCGTAGAGAGAGAGAGACAGAGTGAGGGGCAGACAATGGTAAAGTGATAAAGAGAGTATAAGAGAGAGAGAGAGAGTACAAAGGAAATCAAGCAACAACAGTCCTAGTGACTCTTCTAGACTGCTTGTCCTCCAAAACACTGAGGATCAAGTGTCCAAACAGTGGTTTAGAGTGGGTAAGGGAACATTGGAAAGGGAACTAATGTCAGTGGCAGGACTAGGAAGTTAGACAGATGGGTTAGTAACTGAGGGGGGGATAAAATAAAGTTATTCATTTACAAACGCAGTCAGTCGCGGGTTTGATGAGAGATATTTGTCTAGGCGGAGTTTAAATGAATCAACGGTGCTGCAGTCTATAACGTCTCGGGGAAGCCCATTCCACAAGTTGACAACTCGATTGAAGAAGAAATTCTTAGATTCGTGTGAGTTAAAAGATTTACCAATAATTTTGCAACCGTTTCCCCGCGTGTAATTAGATTGGTCGATAGTGAAGTACTTACTACAGTTCATATTGTCGATGCCTTTGATGATTTTGAACACTTGAATTAAGTCACCTCTTAATCTGCGCTGGGTTAAAGGAAATAGATTTAATTCTCGAAGACGCTCTTCGTATGGTTTGTTCATTAGGCTAGGTATCATTTTGGTAACTCTACGTTGAACTCGTTCTAGCTTGTTTATATCTTTTTGGTAATAAGGGCACCAGGATTGAACGCAGTATTCCAGAAGAGGGCGGACTAAGGAATTGTAAAGGGTTAGGATAACTTCTTTGGATTTATGCTCAAATGACCTGCCTATAAAGCCAATTATTTTGTTTGCCTTCTTAACAACTTCTGAACATTGTTGACTCGGTTTTAGGTTACTCGATATTGTTACTCCCAGATCGGTTTCTCTGTTTACATTCTTAAGCTGAGTGCCATTCATCGAATAGTTTGCTTTCTCATTTAGGTATCCAATATGTAGTACTTTACATTTATCTGCATTGAAACTCATTTGCCAAATTTGGGCCCAACATGACAATTTTTCTAGATTGTGTTGCATATCGTCAACTTGTTCTTTTGAGAGTACGCTATTTGCAATTTTTGTATCGTCAGCAAATTTTGAGATTGTACAGGTGAGACCCTCATCTATGTCGTTGATGTAAATTAGAAAGAGAATTGGTCCTAGTACCGATCCCTGGGGTACCCCGCTACTTACATTGGTCTATTTAGATGCCTTACCGTTTATGACTACCCTTTGCTTTCTGTCGCTGAGCCAATTTTCTATCCATTTCAATACACCGTCTTGTATTCCATGCCTTTTAGTTTTAACAGTAAACGTTTGTGGGAACTTTGTCAAAGGCCTTTTGAAAATCAAGGTATATAATATCTACAGCTTTACTCTCATCGTAGAGGTTGAGGATATCGTGGAAGAAGTCTAAGAGGTTTGTTAAACAGGAACGTTTTTTACGAAAGCAAGCCGTGTTGAGTATCTTTAAGTAAGTTATTTTCCTCTAAGTGATTTACGAGTCTGTCTCTTATGACCGTTTCTAGCATTTTACATACAACTGAGGTTAAGCTAATTGGACGATAGTTACTGGGTAGCGATTTGCTGCTTTTTTTTAATATCGGTGTTACGTTGGCTAGCTTCCACTGATCAGGCATAGTTCCAGACTGCAAGGATTTATTGAATAGTAATGTCAGTGGTTTGGAGAGCTCATCCTTAGCTTCCTTTAGAACTCTAGGCGAGATTGTATCAGGTCCAGGCGTTTTATTTACCTTGAGTTTATATAAACAATGCAATACTTCTCTCTCTGTAACGGTGATATTACTTAGAACATCTGAATTATCAATCTGAATCGGCGATGGTGTAGGGATATCACTGAGGTCTTCTGTTGTAAAAACTGATGCAAAGAAGGTATTGAGGGCATTACTCATTTGTACTTCATCTTTGGCGTATTCTCCATTTTCATCGACTAACGGTCCAACAGTTGAAGTAACTACTTTTTCTTTCTGATATAACTATAGAATTCTTGAGAGAGAGAGAGAGAGAGAGAGAGAGAGAGAGAGAGAGAGAGAGCGGGGGGGGGGGGGGGGGGAGGATGGCAGGGAGGCAAAGTGACAAAGAGAGTATTAGATCGTAGATAGATAGAGAGAATTGGTTAGACAAAACAAAAAAATAGATTACTGAAAAGGAAAATAGTGACAAAATGTGTGTTAGAGAGAGAGAGAGATAGAGAAGGCAGGTAGGCAGACAATGGTAAAGAGAGTATTAGATAGAAGAGAGAGACAGGGAGAGGGAGAGAAAGGGGGGAGGGGGAAGGCGTTTTGACAGTTTATTCAGGCTATTACTAGACGATTCTTTTAACCCTCTCCGACATATGACGCGATTTTGAGCCTATTGGGATACTTTAAAGCCTTTGTTACCATCAGGGGTATTTAGAAACCTTTAGTTTAGTTACTTCAACCTCTGCAGTTGTCTTTGAGTTAGCTGTGTTGAGCCTATTGGGGATACTTTAAAGCCTATAGTTTAGTTACTTCAACCTCTGCAGTTGTCTATGAGTTAGCTGTGGGCAGAACACTAATTTTGGAGAGGTAATTATAAGAGTGAGAGAACTCTATTTCTTATTGCTAATCTGGCAACCTCTGCGTCATAAATGCGTGAAAGGGTTAAGTAAAGGCGAGATCTGCATGATGAGACAAAAGGTCGATCCAAATCCTCCCTTAATGATAGATGTGTAAACAAATTATGAGTGCTATATATAATTATGTAGTGATGGGTCCGTCTGATATCAAGGTGTTTAAGGGGGTAGTGCTTGGTTTTTGGTCTATTAATTCATGTTTTCGGTTGTTTTAGTTTCCTCGCTAGACTTCCATCAAGCTTAAAAAATACCCCCAAATCACCCCTTTATGATAAATGTGTACATTTGTCTATGATTGCTATAATTACTACCACACCCGTCATTAAACTCATTATATCTACATCTATAATTGCTATAATTATGTAGTCATGAGTCCGTCTGATATCAAGCTATTTAAGGGGGTAGGACTTATTTTTTGGTCTATTAATTTATAGAAGCAGCTGGGTGTGCTCAACCGCCTTAGGGGGTTCTTTTCCCCTGCACAGCTTCTTGCTTTGTACAGGGGCATAGTGCGTCCTTAAATTGAATATTGTTCACATGTGTGGGGAGGTTCCTCTCACACCGCTCTCCTAGACAAAATTGAAAGGAAGGCCTTTCGTATCATTAACTCCCGTCCACTCACCAACTCTCTGTAATCTCTCTCTCTTCGCCGCAATGTTGCATCTCTCTCGCTATTCTATCGCTACTATAATAATCAGTGTTCCTCAGAGCTTTCCCAGTGTATACCACCTCCTTTACGTAGGGCACATGGTACCCGTCTTGCAACACAATCCGACCCCTACTCTGTGCAACTCTCCAACCCAAGAGTGAAACGTTACTCTGTCTTTCTTCTATTCAACAGCTGAGCTCTGGAACTCTCTCCCAGAATCAGTCTTTCCCTCTTCCTATGACTTAAATTGCTTCAAACTCCGTGCGTCCAGGCATTTTGGCTCGAACGTCCCTTGATTATGGCCCTGTCACTCTTTCAACATTGGGGGAGGCACTCGCTATAGGCAGTTCTGCCTTTTGCCTCCCTCACTCACATAGAAAACAAAATATATTAATTGATGTTTTAGTTTCCTCGCTAGAAAGGTCTTAAAATTAACAACAAAATAGGGTAAAAGATGTTGAAATCGCCAAACTAATGTGCCGAACGTCTTAAAATCTCAAAACTAATGGGGCTAAAAACACGAGGGAGAAAGTGGTCCAGAAAAACGGCCCATCTCCCCTTAATCACCATATACACAGCACAGGCCCCCTGCTCCCTCATGCTTGGCCCCATTAGTTTTGAGATTTTAGAACCTTCGCCTCATTAGATTGGCGATTTTAAGACCATTCACTCAATTTCCTTGTCAATATTAAGACCTTTCGTACATTATAGGTGTAGATTTTAAGACCATTCACCCCATTTCCTTGTCAATATTAAGACCTTTCGTACACTATAGGTGATGTTTTTCCTGGCGAGCGAAAGCGAGCCTGTAATATAGTAGTAACCGACATAAAGAAAACATTCCTACGATTGTTTTGAGATTATAAGACGTTCGGCCCTTTAGTTTGGCGATTTTAACACCTTTCGCCCCATTTCGTTGTCATTTTTAGAGACTATAGCATCCCAGTGTACCTTGGATTTGGCTCTGTCGCTCTTTTAATATGGATAGGACACTTTTTACAGGCAGTTTTACCTTTTGTCCCATTCTTGCAAAATATAATAAAAATATAAAAGCCAAAAAAAACAAAAAAAAAAAACAAAAAATATATATATATATATATATATATATATATACCGGTATATATAATTATATGCACGAGGATATTCACCCATATGCAGTAATTGCTAGACAACAAGTGTTCAGTAATCTGTAAGTCATTTTTCAAATGGCATTTAAGCGAATGTAAATATGCGCGGGCGGGCGGGCGCGCGCGCGCACACACACACACACACACACACACACACACACACACACACACACACACACACACACACACACACGCGCGCTCACACACACACACACACACACACACACACACACACACACACACACACACACACACACACACACACACACACACGCTCACACCTACACACACATCGAGCTAAAGAAAAAAACACCAACAAGACCACCACTTTTTTTTCTTTTCTGTAATTTGTAGGAAAGAATGGTAGAGATTGGGAGTTGAATCAGTTGTTGTTCCCTGATGACACAGCGTTGAGCGTTGGTAGCGGATTCTGAGGAGAAATTGCAGCGGGTAGTCAAAGAGTTTGGTGTGGTTTGTGGGAGGAGGAAACTGAAGGTGAACGTCAATAAAAGTAAAGTAATGGTGTGTTGTTTTAAATATCTAGGAGGAACGATAAGCAGGAGTGGAGGTATGGAAATGGAGGTAAAACAGAGAGTGTGAAGGAAAGAAAGTTTTCGGAGCAAGGGGAAGTATGTGGAAGGGGAGAAATCTCGGAATGAAAGTAAAAAGTGCAATGTATTATGGGGCTGAGACTTGGGCTCTGAAGAAAAAGGAGAGAAGAAAGCTGGATGTGATGGAGATGAGCTGCTTGAGGAGTATGTGTGGAGTTACTCGTAGAGACGGATTGAGGAATGAAGAGATACGTAAGAGAGTGGGGCAGAGGGAACATTTGTCAGCCAGAGTGGACAGAAGGGTGCTGAGCTGGTATGGTCATGTTGAACGAATGGGAGATGAAAGGCTTACAAAGAGAATATGTGAGTCAGATACAAGGGGAGATAGAAGGGCAGGAAGACCCCCATTGAGATGGAGAGACTGTGTAAGACAAGGAATGACTATAGATCTGCTTGTGAATAGTTGAGTGAACACGTGGTGTGTTTTGTCTGTTTTTTTTCGTTGTTTTGTCCTGTGTTTTCCCTGTTCTTACTCTGTCTTGAGTCGGCCACCCCCAAGAAAATTAAAACAAAAAAATAATAAAATAGAATAAAATAGAAAAAAAAAATCGGAAAAGTGGGGATTGGGCCTGAGCATAATTATAGAATAGAATAGATAGAATTATCTGGATTGATTTTAAAGATAGAACTTACTTTTCAATAAATAGTATATATATATAGTTTTGTAGTTCATTTTGTTCTGGGGGTGGCCGACTCGAGACAGAGCCCGAATAGGGAAAATAAATAAATAAATTCACACATCTTTGTAGTTGATGTATAGACAATAATATTCGTTAGTTCGTTTCCAGAGATATAATTACTTTCATAATCAGGTGAAGTCCCGGAATAATCTTTATGGGTGGGCTAGCGACTATGGCATCGTGTGTACATTAAGGGGAGAGGGGGCGTTTTTCGGGTCCCCTTTCTCCCTCGTGTTTAGACCCATTTGTTTTGAGATTATAAGACGTTCGGCCCATTAGTTTGGCGATTTTAACACCTTTCGCCCCATTTCGTTGTCAATGTTATAGACCTTTCGGCCCATTTAGGTGTCAATTTTCTCCTGGCGAGCGGTAGCGAGCCTGAAATTTTAAGAGAAACCGGCCTTAGGCCGGAACATTTTTCTACCGAAAAATTTACAAATTTATCTTGAAGGGGGATTTAGGGGGTGTTTTTCTAAGCTTGATGGAGGCCTAGCGAGGAAACTTAAGAAATAAATGAATACATGAATTAATAGACAACCCAAACCGGCCCATCTCCTTAAATCTGAGTTTCATCGTATTATTTGAGCAACACCTACAGTATAATTATTATTTGAGCAACACCTATAATTATTAGCTAGTTAATGACTAATGAGATACAGGAATTCCCTAATTATAGTCCGTTCATTCTAGGTGGGGGCAGAAATCGTAACCTCTAACCTCTAACTCAAAAAGGGCTGGAGCAAATGAGCCGTTAATTTCCACACCTATTCCCTAGCCAAGTCTTCCCATGTGGTAGAAACATTAGCTCGGTTACTCTAGTCCTTTTTGAGTTATGAGAGGTTAGGGGTTACGATTTCTGCCCCACCTAGCGTGAACAGACTATAGTGAGATACACGAATTCTCCCAAATAGAGTAGGGATAAAACTGCTAGCTTGAAGCCAAAGCCGAACCTGTTCTAAAGGAATGCGATAACTCTAGCTAAGAATATCATTTGTGGGACCCCTATACTACATTGCAAGAGAGAGAGAGAGTGAGAGTGAGAAAGAGAGACAGACAGACAGACATAGATAATTGAAAAGTAATAATAATAATAATAATAATAATAATAATAATAATAATAAAAATAATAATATCTAATATCTATCTTCTAAAACATAATAATAATAATAATAATAATAATAATAATAATAATAATAATAATAATAATAATAATAAAAATAACAATTATATAAAAGATCTAATAATATCTATCTTCTAAAACTACCCTATAATTCCACACCTACTCGTGCTAAAACCCCCAGATTATAACCATGGTTGCGTGTTGTATTCATGTCGGGGATAAACATACACTTATAATTAACGATATCGACCCTCCTTATTAAATCCATTACCCAAACTAATTAGTAATATGCACACGTAATGTCGGTATCACACGAGCGGGTTTTCTCTCAACAGTTATCCTTAAGGGGGGGGGGGGTTACCGTTTTTTGTTGTTTTATCTTTCTCTCCTTTTCTCTCTTTCTCTGGCTTGTATCCATTTGGCCCCATTCAGCCAACTGTTGTAAGACGTTTATCCCCATCCAGGTGTCGATTTATTCCTGGCGAGCGATAGCGAGCCAGCATTGTATGGAGAAATCCAGCTTCGCCGGAGACATTTTTCTATCGAAAAATTTACAAATTTAGCTTGCTGTCAAAACAAAAAATACCTATATGCTGGCTCGCTACCGCTCACCAGGAAAATATCGACACCTGGATGGGGGTAAAAGTCTTAAAACAGTAGGCTGAATAGGGCCAAATGGATACAAGCCAAAGAGAGGGGGAGAGAAAGAAAAAAAGGCAAAGTGGGCTCCCTTAAGTGAGATAGCTCGAAGACAATATCGCTCTAAAATGGCTCAAGTGTCCAGAATATCGTATATATATAGTTGGTTGTTGGAAGGAACATAATAATTGATATTGGTTCAGGGGTAATTTATCGAGAGGACTTCCCTAGTGGTTAAGGCCCCATTAATTGCTCTTTCCATTCACATATGCATAGCCTACGTGAGTTGCAGTTGGGATGTGTGTACATGCTTAGATTGATATGCAGGATTCGAAGTTGCATAATAAATCGTAGGCAGTGTCCACCATTCTTTAACTGTCTACGTGGTGCGATGCATAAGGTGTTGATTTTCGGTGTGAGCATCCTGGATTCGAATCCACGGACTGCCACATGTGTTTGTAAATTTCATTAATCGATTTTAGGAGTATAGTTGGTTGTTGGAAGGAACATAATAATTCATGCCTTTAGATCTTAAAAATTGTCTTTTGATCGAAGTAAATACCTCTAGATCTAGTGAAAAAGTAGCTAAATTGGCAACACTGAATCTTTCTGATCATTCTATAATCTGTTAATTTTTTTTTTTGATTTCATTAATTGAGTTTAGAAGTAAAGTTGGTTGGTGATTTTTTTTTTTTTTTTTTTTTTTTTTTTTTTTTTCCATTAATTGAGCTTAGAAGTAAAGTTGGTTGGTGAAAAAATATGAAATGTATGCCCTAAAAATTGTATAATATATTTCAGATGAGGAGTCTCGCCCAGGAGGATCCCCAGGAGTGGAGTCGGAGGGTTAGAGCTGCTACGCTGTCATGGTGTATGCCCCCATTGATTGCTTAAGGGTTACCAAATCAAGCACAAAGGTACGCTAGATCTTTTTTAAAGCCTCAATGAGTAGTGAATAGAGAGTTTGCTTGGCCGATATGCATCACCTTGCCCTTCTCCTTATTTTTTAACTGTGTTGGTAGTGTAATGGTTTAGATGCTTATGTTCTGGGTGTGGTGTCCTGAGTTTGAATCCCAGGAGGACCATATGCTTTCTGAAATGCTGGGTGTGAAGGGAATTTAACCCTCCCGAAAATCCCCAGGCCCAGTGGTGGTGCCTGGCACGGGTTCAAACCCTGGTCAGGGACCTCAGTAGGTTTTACCAGACTCGCGCGCTAACCCACTGTACTACCATGGACGTACAATAGGATAGCAACCTTAGTTCTCCTTGAAAGAACCAGGTGATAGTCTCGTGGTGATACACGTGGTGGGTTTATTAGACTTCGCCACCAACGACTATTTTATGCTATTCCAGACGGTCAACTCGGGTAGTTTTGTGGTTGAGGGATTTTGCGGGTACAGGATATTACACTTTCATTAATATATTCAAGTACATTGGGGTTTGGAATGGAGGATTAATGTTAAGAACGGAGTGTTACTTAACCGACTCCGACATATGACGCAATTTTGAGCCTATTAGGGATACTTTAAAGCCTTTGTTACCATCAGGGGTAGGCCTATTTAGAAACCTTTAGTTTAGTTACTTCACCCTCTGCAGTTGTCTTTGAGTTAACTGTGGGCAGAACACTAATTTTGGAGAGGTAATTATAAGAGTGAGATAACTCTATTTCTTATTGCTAATCTGGCAACCTCTGCATCATATGAGTCTGAAAGGGTTAAACATTCTATATCTGTGTTGCATGCCCTAAAATTGTATAATATATTTCAGATGAGGAGTCTCGCACGGGAGGATCCCCTGGAGTGGAGTTGGAGGGTTAGAGCGGCTACGCGCTGTCATGGCGGATTGATTGCTTGAGGGTTACCAAATCAAGCACAAAGGTACGCTATATCTTTTTTTAGAGCCTCGATGAGTAGTGAATAGTGAGTTTGCTTGGCCGATATGCATCACCTTGCCCTTCCCCTTATGCTCGGTTCACACATACACAAATTAACGTCCCGTCAGTCCCCGACGACCCCTTAATTCGCCGTGCCTAGGCAGCGTCTTTTATGTGCATGCATAAAATGGTCCGTGTGGGTCGGGGCAACTGCCAGAAAACGTGATGTCGGGACACCCATGGGACACACACGGGAGCAGTCGTCGTCTAGACGCAGCCTGGCGGCGTCTAGACGCCAACCAACGGGATGAGAACGGCGGAAAAAAACGTTGGAACGGCCATCGTGGCCACATGGGCCATCCAGATTGATGCCGTCCTGCCTATTTTCTTGGTCGGGGACGGACGGGACATTAATTTGTGTATGTGTGAACCGAGCTTTATTATTTATTTGTGTTGGTAGTGTAATGGTTTAAATACTTATGTTCTGGGTGTGGTGTCCCGAGTTCGAATCCCGGGAGGACCATATGCTTTCATTAACTCCCAATGAGCGCGCTGTCTTGTTTGCATCACCGTAGCGCCTGGCGGGTATATTTACAGATAATGAGCTTCATTCCATGCTCTTTGTCATTCATAAGATAGAGCCAGAGCGAAATACAATAATATATCCGTGAAAGGGCGATAATGGAGCTTTCCTGAATCATCCTTGTGTATGACACGGCTTCTCTTGCAACGATCGTGCAACCGGAGGCAAAAATACGCTAAACTGAGTTATTTTTGCCGAATTAATCCTTGTTGAGAACAGTAGGGAGGTGGTGATGAGATACAGTATGCCACAGTGACGAGCGGTCCGAGGTCGCCTATCGTTCCCCCCACACCCACACTCGGTTTCTCTCTCATAGCTCATAATGGCCTCACAATGGGACCCATCATATAACAAGTGCCACAGGGGTGGCCAATATTCTCTCTCCCGTCATATGACGGGCACCGCGAGTTGAGGGTTAATATATTCAAGTACATTGGAGTTTGTAATTTAGGATTAATGTTAACCCTCTCACGTTATTTATGCAATTTTGAGCCTATTAGGGATACTTTAAAGCCTTTGTTACCATCAGGGGTATTTAGAAACCTTTAGTTTAGTTACTTCAACCTCTGCAGTTGTCTTTGAGTTAGCTGTGGACAGAAAACTAATTTTGGAGAGGTAATTATAAGATTGAGAGAACTCTATTTATTATTGCTAATCTGGCAACCTCTGTGTCATAAAAACGTGAAAGGGTTAAGAACGGGGTATTCCTTAATCATTCTATATAATTATGTTCTGCATGCCTTAAAATTGTATAATATATTTCAGATGAGGAGCCTCACCCGGGAGGATCCCCTGGAGTGGAGTTGGAGGGTTAGAGCTGCTACGCTGTATGCCCCCCCCCCCATTGATTGCTTGAGGGTTACCAAATCAAGCACAAAGGTACGCTAGATCTTTTTTAAAGCCTCAATGAGTAGTGAATAGAGAGTTTGCTTGGCCGATATGCATCACCTTGCCCTTATCCTTATTTTTTAACTGTGTTGGTAGTGTAATGGTTTAGATGCTTATGTTCTGGGTGTGATGTCCTGAGTTTGAATCCCGGGAGGACCATATGCTTTCATTAACTCCCAACGAGCGGGCTGTCTTGTTTGCATCACCGTAGCGCCTGGCGGGTGTATTTACAAATGATGAGCTTCATTCCATGCTCTTTGTCATACGTAAGTAAGAGTCAGAGCGAAATACAATTATATATCTGTGAAAGGGCGATAATAGAGCTTTCCAATGACACCTGAATCATCCTTGTACGACCACGGGTTCTCTTGCAACGATCGTGGAACCGGAGGTGAAAATACCCTAAAATGAGATATATTTACCGAATTTATCCTTGTTGAGAGTAGTAGGGAAGCGTGATGAGATACAGTATGTCTCAGTGACGGCCACATAGTGGTGGCGAGCAGGTCCGAGGTCACCTATCGTTCCCTGAACAGTCGGTTTCTCTCTCATAGCTCATAATGGCCTCAAAATGGCACCCGTCATATGACAAGCGCCGCAGGGGTGGCCATTATACTCTCTCCCGTCATATGACGGGCACCAGGAGTTGAGGGTTAATATATTCAAGTACATTGGAGTTTGTAATGGAGGATTAATGTTAAGTACGGGGTGTTCTTAAATCACTCTATATCTGTTCTGCATGCCCTAAAATTGTATAATATATTTCAGATGAGGAGCCTCGCCCGGGAGGATCCTCTGGAGTGGAGTCGGAGGGTTAGAGTGGCTACGCTGTCACAGTGTATGCCCCCATTGCTTCACTAAGGGTTACCAAATCAAGCACAAAGGTACGCTAGATCTTTTTTAAAGCTTCAATGAGTAGTGAATATTGAGTTTGCTTGGCCGATATGCATCTCCTTGCCCTTCTCCTTATCATTTAACTGTGTTGGTGGTGTAATGGTTTAGATGCTTATGTTCTGGGTGTGGTGTCCTGCGTTCGAATCCCGGGAGGACCATATACTTTCATTAGTTTATTCATATACATTGGGGTTTGTAATAGTGGATAAATGTTAAGTACGGGGTGTTCATTAATCACTCTATATCTGTTCTGCATGTCCTAAAATTGTCTAATATATTTCAGATGAGGAGTCTCGCACGGGAGGATCCCCTGGAGTGGAGCCGGAGGGTTAAAGCGGCTACGCGCTGTCACGGCGGATTGATTGCTTGAGGGTTACCAAATCAAGCACAAAGGTACGCTAGATCTTTTTTAGAGCCTCGATGAGTAGTGAATATTAAGTTTGCTTGGCCGATATGCATCACCTTGCCTTTCTCCTTATTATTTAACTGTGTTGGTGGTGTAATGATTTATATATTTATGTTCTGGGTGTGGTGTCCCGAGTTTGAATCCCGGGAGGACCATAGGCTGTCATTAACTCCCAACAAGCGGGCTGTGTTGTTTGCATCACCGTAGCGCCTGGCGGGTATATTTACAGATAATGAGATTCATTCTATGCTCTTTGTCATTCATAAGCAAGTTCCAGAGCGTAATACAATAATATATCTGTGAAAGGGCGATAATGGATCTTTCCAAATACACCTGAATTATCCTTGTACGACCACGGGTTCTCTTGCAATGATCATGCAACCGGAGGTGAAAATACCCTAAAATGAGGTATTTTGCCGAATTTATCCTTGTTGAGAGCAGTAGGGAGGCGGAGATGAGATACAGTATGCCTCGGTGACGGCTACATAGCGGTGGCGAGCGGTCCGAGGCTGCCTATCGTTCCCCCAATGCTTGGTTTCTCTCTCATAGCTCATAATGGCCTCAAAATGTCACCCTTCGTATGACAAGCGCCGCAGGGGTGGCCAATATTATCTCTCCCATCATATGACAGGCACCGGGAGTTGAGGGTTAATATACTCAAGTACATTGGGGTTTGTGATGGAGGATTAAATTTAAGAACGTGGTATTCCTTAATCATTCTATATCTGTTCTGCATGCCCTAAAATTGTATAATATATTTCAGATGAGGAGTCTCGCCCGGGAGGATCCTCTGGAGTGGAGTCGGAGGGTTAGAGCGGCTACGCTGTCACGGTGTATGCCCCCATTGATTGATTGAGGGTTACCAAATCAAGAACAAAGGTATGCTAGATCTGTTCTTTAAAGGCTGCTAGATAGTAAAAAAATAAATAAAAATAAAATTGCTAGAAAAATGCGACAATCTTTAGAATATCGAGAATATCGCCCTAAAAATGGCACAAATAAATGAATAAATATATAAATAAAATATTATAAAATAGAATATTTCGGTCAAAGCCATTTAGAACACTCAATTTTTTCGAAGTTTATCTTTTCTTAAGCCTGGACGACTAGTGAATAGTGAAGTTGCTTGGCCGATATGCATCACCTTGCCCTTTTCCTTATTATTTAATGGTTTAGATGCTTATGTTCTGGGTGTGGTGTCCTGCGTTCGAATCCCGAGAGGACCATATGCTTTCATTAGTTTATTCAAGTACATTATTCAAGTACATTGGGGTTTGTAATAGTGGATTAATGTTAAGAAAGGGGTGTTCATTAACACACAAAGAGCGGGTGGTAGGGTATTTTACACTGTGCTGCCCAGCGTTTTTTTTTTTACCCTAAATAGGGTTGTTTCCGTGCTCATTTTCATGCATAAACAAGACCCAGAGCGTAAAACAAGTATCTATCCCTGAAAGGGCGTAAACAGAGCTTTCCAATGACACCCGAACCATCCTTGTACGACCACTGGTTCTCTTGCAACGATCGTGCAACACGAGTGCAAAAAACCTAAAATAAGGTAATTTCCATACATAATTCCCTATGTAGCGAGTGAGAGAGGGAGGAGGAGGGTAGAATACAGCTCAGTACACCCACCGCGGTGGTGGGGAGCGGTCATAAGGTTACTACGCTCGTCCCACCGCTCAGCTCTCTCTCTCAGAGCAAAATTACGTGCTGAAAATGGCACTCGACATATGTGGTGCACCGCCACATAGTCCATATTTATTCAACTCGACATATGTGGTGCGCCGTTGGTTAAGGGTTAATTACTCTACAGTATATCTGTTTTGCATACTCTAAAATTGTATTATATTTCAGATGAGTCTCGCCCAGGAGGTCCCAGGAGTTAAGTCGGAGCGTTAGAGCGGCTAGGCGCTGTCACGGCGGATTGATTGCTTCAGGGCTACCAAATCAAGCATAAAGGTATATGTTAGATCTTTTTTAGAGACTGAGTAGTGAATTCTTACAGTTTCTTACAGTAGATCCTCTGGAAAAAGGCAAACTATGCCTGTGTATCCAGCTCAGTACCAGTACTTGCACTGCTGCGGTCGTTCACGGTGTTGGCGGCGGCGGTAGCAGACGCAACATTTTTACTATTCTGTATTTTTGTTTTATAATCAAACTTCAAATCTTGTCTTCCCCATGCTTTATCAAGATTACTTTCAAACTCCCTTATTGATTCGGAATCGACTACATACTGGGGCAGTGCGTTCCACTCATTTACCACTCTATCACAAAATGAGTTCTTTGCCTTCTCAAGCCTATTTCTTTCTTTGTAAATTTTCTTAGAGTGTCCTCTCGTTCTTGTTCCCTCCCGCATCAAGAAGATACCTTCACACACATACTCATCGTACTTTCCTGACACTATCTTAAAAGTCTCTATCATATCCCCTCTCTCCTATATGCCAGTGTGCTCATAGCCCGCGTTCTTCAACGTTGGTACCAGCTTGCTAGCTCTCCTCTGCACTTTCTCCACTGCTTCTATATCCTTTACCATATATGGAGCCCACACCTGGTTCGCATATTCCAGGTGCGGCCTAACCAGCGCTGTATAGAGATTCCTGAAGATTTCTTCGTCAAGTGACACAAATGTCCTCCTTATCAGCCCTACAATTCTATTGGCTTTGTTTATCTTTTCCGCTAAATGTTCTGAGAAATTTAACTTATTGTCTATCACTACTCCTATATCCTTTTCTGCACTCACTTCCTCCATCGCTTCATACATACTGTATCCTACCTTGTCTATCTTGCTGGTCCCAATCCGCATGTACTTGCATTTTTTTGGATGAAAAGGCATTAACCAATGCTCAGACCATCCCTTCATGCCCTCCACATCTCCTTGAAGCAAACCCATATCTTCCTTACTCCTCACTCTTCTATACAGTTTAGTGTCATCCGCATACAAGTATACCTCACTTCCATTAGTTATAACTTCAGGCAAGTCGTTGAAAAATATAACGAACAGCAGTGGTCCCAACACAGATCCCTGAGGTACCCCACTTGTAATTTCCCTCCACCCCGAGCCTATTCCATTCACCAGTACCCTCTGTCTCCGATCTTTCAGGAAGGCTTCTATCCATTTCACACATTTCTCCCCTATATTATAGCTTCTAACTTTCTCTATTAACCTTTTATGTGGGACCTTATCGAAGGCCTTCATAAAATCGCAATATACCACGTCTATTACATCACCATCTTCTAGAATTTGCATCCAATCATCTACCACCTTAATTAGCTGTAGTACCGTCGACTAGCGAGTTTGCTTGGCCGATATGCATCACCTTGCCCTTTTCCTTGTTATTTGATCATATCTCGAACCATTCATGCCTTGTGCACAGATCCAGCCTCAGGTGTTCAACCCTTTATTCCCCCTTCTAGATTAATTTGTAAAAAATTTCGGTAGAAAAAATTTCCGGCCAAAGGCCGGTTCTTCCAACATTACAGGCTCACTATCGTTCGCCAGGGAAAATATAGACACCTAAATAGCACGAAAGGTCTAAATATTGATGAAGAAATGGGGCGAAATTACTTAAAATCGCCTAACTAATGGGCCGCACGTCTTATAATCTCAAAACAAATGGGGCTTAACACGAAAACCGACCCATCCCCCCCCCCCATTAAGGATTTATCATTTATACTGTACTTCAAGTTTATTATACATGTTTATGTTTAACCTTGGAGAGAGAGATTTACATAGATACACTGGCCACACAGATCTTACGATCCCTGCGAGGTGACCAGGACTTAATCCTAATAGAGATAGCAACCCTAAGATAAAGTGGAAGGAAAGGATAGCAAAGATGAAGGCTCTCTCCCCACCCTCCGCTCTCTCCCCACCCTCCGTTCCCTCCGGCAATATGCCGTACATGAAAATAGTTAGAAGTGAATAACCTTGCAGGGCTTGGAAATCGCCTGAAGGAATTTATAGTATAGTTAGAAATGGAAAGGAAAAGGCATGCACACCTTCACTGTTTTTTTGTTTTGTTTTCCTTTTTCTCTCTTCAACTGAATACGTTTTCATTTCCGCCAGGTTCTCTTATCAGTGATCAGCTTCTACTGCAGACCAACTTTTCTGTGATATGTGTCTAACCTTTTTTTAAATGTGTATATCGAGTCACTGTCAATAACTTCATTAGGGAGCTTATTCCACTCATTAATAATACTGTGGGTGAAGAAATTTTTAGTTATGTCTAGGTTCGCTTTCCTGCCTGTTAGTTTTAATTTGTTTCCTCTTGTGGAACCTTCTTTGGCTATCTTAAATAGATTATTAGAATTTACGTTACTAAAGCCTTTTAGTATCTTAAAACACTCTATCAGCTGTCCCCTTATTCTCCGTTTCTTAAGCGAAAACAGATCGAGTTCTCTTAATCTCTCATTGTATGGCTTATTTCTAAGGGAAGGGATTAACTTTGTTGCTCTACGCTGAACGGATTCTAGTTTCTCTATGCCTTTTATTAAGTAGGGAGACCAAAACTGCACAGCATACTCCAGATGTGGCCTCACAATACTTTTATATAGTGGTACAACTATGTCTTTACTATGACAATGAAAATTTCTTTTAATTTCTTTTTTTTCTTAGCACTCTATTTGCTTTGTTAGATGCTGCGGTGCATTGGCTTGTAGATTTTAGATTTTCATTGATAAGCACTCCTAGGTCTTTTATCTGTGATACGCTCTTTATCTTTTCTCCATTCATATGGTATTCGTATTTGTTGTTTCGGGAGCCTATTTGTAGTATCAGGCATTTGTTTACGTTAAAGGGCATCTGCCAATTTTCTGACCACTCTGATATCTTGTTTAAATCTGATTGCAGGCTACTTCTATCGCTTTCTGATATTATTGCATTTCCTATTTTAGTGTCATCGGCGAATTTGGAAATTATGTTATTAATGCCGTTGTCTAAATCATTAATATATATTATGAATAATAATGGGCCCAGAACTGAACCCTGTGGGACTCCACTAGTCACCGGAGTCCATTCTGATTCCACTCCATTAATAATTACTCTTTGTTTTCTTTCGCTTAACCAATTCCTTATCCAATTAAGTGTGTTGCCTTGTATTCCTAGATTCTCGACCTTCTGAAGTAATTTATTATGAGGGACCTTGTCGAAGGCCTTCTGGAAGTCCAAGTACACTATATCAAGACTTTTGGTAAAATCATTAATCTTAAATAGGTTGTCATAAAATTCGATAAGGTTCGTTAGGCATGATTTTTTTGTTCTGAAGCCGTGTTGACTATTATTAATAAGATTATTATTCTCTATGAAAAGTACAAGTTCGTCTCAGAGAGAGAGAGAGAGAGAGAATGAGAGAGAGAGAGAGAGAGAATGAGAGAGAGAGAGAGAGAATGAGAGAGAGAGAGAGAATAAGAGAGAGAGAGAGAATAAGTATATAATGGTGATAAATTTAACAATCAGAAATTTCCCAAACGGAGTCCCGCAAGGATCCGTCCTGTCGCCCACACTCTTCAATCTATACATGCATGATATAAATACACCCAACACACCCAACAGACCCCAAATAAACATAGCCTCCTACGCAGACGACATAACACTTACATGCACGCACCATGACCCAGACACAGCAACAAGTCTTCTTCAACCCTATCTCAACACATTACATGACTGGTGCACTACAAACAAACTTAATCTAGCCCCAGCCAAATCCACCGCAACCCTGCTCACAAGCTGGACAGGAGAACACGAATACATCCCTCAACTCACCCCTAACACATACACACTCACCCAAAATCCTAGGAGTAACATATGATACTCATATGACATTCAAACAGCACACCACAAACACGAAAAAGAAACTGACACAAAGACTTAACGCCCTCAGGTCACTTGCTCACACAAAATTTGGACACAACAAAGAAACCACCACCACAGTTTATAAACAATACATAAGATCAGTGATGGAATACGCAAGCCCAGCCTGGGCTTCTAACCTAGCTGAAACACATTATAAGAACTTACAGGCTATTCAAAACAAAGCCCTAAAAATCATTACAGGCTGCACAGCTACTACACCTACACAGATCACCTACATCAAGAAACCAAAGTCCTCAAAGTCAAAGACCATCTGGACATGAGAGGCACTCAATTCCTGGCAGCAGCCTCCACGAACCAAAACCACCCACTACACTACATGGCAACACACCCAGACACCAAGAAATATCAAAACAACACCCAGCACACGGTATCACACACAAATACTGTCCTCTCTCCCTCCCTGCCCACCCCAAACCAACTTCCAGAAGCACATCCATACTCATATCTCTCGCCGATCCATCCCATCACTCATAGACAACACGCAGCTGCAAGCACGAACTCGCGAGGACAGAGTCCACCTGGCCAGGGTGAGATGCGGACACCATCCAGCCCTCCTGAGCTATCAGAAGAGACTGGATGACTCCATCGTCGACACCTGCCCAGGATGTAACTCAGCACCCCATACCATCAAACACATCATAGAAGACTGCATTTCACACAACCACTTACGCCAACAACACAATCTACACTCAATGAGAGCTCTGTGGAAAAGCCCGATCGTGGCCATGGCCTTCCTCAGGTACTCTGGGCTGTTCGGCCAGGCAGCTAAGGGAACAACAACAACCTTGGAGGGAGAGGGGCAAAGAGAGAGGGGGACGGAGAGAGAAAAACAAGAGCGAGAGAGAAGACAGACAGGGAGGGAGAAAAACAAGAGAGAGAGCGAGAGCAAGACAGACAGGGAGGGAGAGAGACGGAAAGAGAGAGAAAATGAAAGAAAGAAAATGAGAGCGAGAGAGAGAAACAGGGACGGAGAGAGAAAAAAGCAAAGAGATAGAAAGAGAAAGTATAAAGGTCACAAAATTACCAAGCCCCCTATCTCTGTATCGGCCGAATGCTTCATAATCAGCCATGGTTATGGGGAGAGGGTTTTTTTTTATGGCCCCCCTTCTCCCTCATTAAACACGTTAGTTTTCAGATTTTAAGATGTTCGGCCCATTAGTTTGGCGATTTTAAGACTTTTCGCCCCATTTCCTTGTCAATATTTAGACCTTTCGTACAATTTAGGTGTCGTTTTTTTTTATTTATTTATTTTATTTGTGTATGCTTGATGGAGGTCTATGAAGGAAAATTAGAAAACAATATAAATAAATATGTCCCTCCCACCCTTAAGGGTAATTTTGAACTAGTGTACAGCTGCGTCTGTCTTGGTCGTTAGTGGTTTTTAACTTCCCCCACCTCTCCCCCCCCCCCCCCCCACCAAACCCTGTTTCTGGCCTTCAGTCGGCTATTATAATGTAAAACTTGCAAAATAAACAAACCAAAACTTGGAAAAACACAGTAAAAAGACAAAACATCTTATCAAAATCGCTATGTGGAAACCACGCTTAAGCAAAATAATAATGTATAAATAAAAGAACACAATCCACCACACAGGGTCTACATTACTACATGAGTAAGTACTAGGCGGTAATAATAACGATAATAATAATAACTAATAATAATAACATACATAGGCTACATACATAACGTTTTAAGACTGAGTGCTTCACACATATGTGCAGTTTCAGTCTCTTGTCCTAATGGCGGCGTTCCAGGCAACCCTGTTAAGGGCTGCTTCACTTGTCAAGTTTTTGGATTTGAGATCGGCACGTATAGTCCGATCCAGGTCTTCCTCGGTCCACTCCTTGGTGCAGCTCCCTCCACAATCACAGACCTGCATCTTTTCACCCAATTTTGTTCATCCATTCCTCCACATGTCCATACCATCCCAGTCTACTTGTACGCATCACCTCGCTAATACTCTTTCTACCTAAGCGTCTCCTCAGCTCATCATTTGTTATTCTATCCTGCAGCCTGGCCCCACACATCCATCTCACCATTCTCATCTCATTACGTTCCATTCTGTTGACATCCTCTACTTTAGCGGCCCATGTTTCTGAGGCATACGTCATTGCACTTCTAACACATGAGGCATACACCTTTCCCTTCAGGGGGAGAGGCATTCTTTTCATGGTCAGAATTGGCAGCAGTTCTCTGAACTTCCCCCAGCCACATCTAATTCTAGCGACAGTGCCAGCCTCGGCCCCACCACCGGCAGAGATGGTATCTTCTAGGTAACAAAACTTGTCCACCAGCTCCAATGACTCGTTTCCAAAATTTAGTCACAGGATCATCATTTAACACAAGCTCACCCTTGCACACTATGCACTAAAATTTCTCGATTTCTGACTTATCCTTCAGCAGGGGTCCTTATATTCTATTACAGCGCTTACTCCCATGGTGCACCCAACATCGACAGATGCTACACCGAATCAAGTTAGCGCCCACACCCTTTCCACACACTGCACATGGGTGTGCACCGCTCTTTTCCACATTGCCTCGTCTCAATCTACAATGCATAACCTTGGTTTTGTTAATATTGACTCTTAAACCCTTGATCGCCATGCCCTTTCTTCATCTTCTGATTTTGGCCAGCATCTTGCACATTGTCAGCTATTAGGACTAAATCGTCTGTATAAAATAGTACCCTCGGGAGTCCGGATCTAAAATCTCTGGACAGTGCCTCCAGGACCATAATAAAGAGGAGGGGGCTTAACACTGAGCCCTGATGAACTCCAACACGGACTGTGAACTCCTCACTCAGTACACCTTAAACCTTTCACCCTCCTAATCCTCATACATCTTCATTATCACACGCGCTAGCCACTCTTCCACACCAAGTTTCCTCATAGCCCACTGCACATCTCTGGGCACCCTGTCAAAGGCCTTCTCCAGGTCTACAAACACAAAGTAAAGATCCCTGCCTTTTAGTAAGTATCTTTCCTGTATCTGCCTGACTATGATGATAGCATCAGTTGTACCACGTCCTGGCATAAAACCAAACTCCATATCATCAATGGAGATACTTTGCCTGATCAAACCCTCAAAGACTCTCTCAAAGACCTTCATGATTTGGTCAAGCATTTTCAGGCCCCTATAATTACCTCTATCTAGCGCATCCCTTTTCCTTTGTGTATATTTACTATTACACTTTTGTGCCAATCCTCTGAGATTTTCTCATCTTTAATAATGGTGTTTATATATATACTGTACATACAGTATATAATGTGTGTGTGTGTAAAATATCTTACAAATACGTGTGAGTTACATGAATATATCTTTGTCTCAGCTAGGGTTCTAACTCCAGTCAATTATCCCCCAGGCACACCACACCTTCACCAACCCAGCCACCAGCCCAGCAGAAAGAAAACGAGAGTCAGGCACCAGGACTACCAACCCTGAGAGAAAACGAGAACCTGGAACCACAACTACCAACCCAACAGAAAGAAAACGAGAACCAGGCGCCACGACTACCAGCTCTGACGCCACCCGAGAAGCTGCGACAAGGAAGGGAGGCGAGAGGACCAAGACCCAAACCGAGACACCTGGAAAGACTATCCTTCTGAGATAGCGGAGTGTTGTACCTTCAACTATAGTCTAGTCACTGTAAGTAGGTGAAAAATCATGACCTCTAACCTCTGTAACTCAAAGATTTATGTAAGTATGTACCGGTATATACTCAGGCACATACCCCAATGCTGGGGGTGGCCAACACAAGACAGAGTCCAAACAGAAACAACATATAAACTTCCTATTCTCAGGGTCTGGGACCACTTTCGCGTTCCCTCGCCTGTTGCTCTGTCTCGTTGAGTAGGAGAATTATACAAGGGGAGGAGGATTCCTAGGCCCCTGCCCCCAACCTCAAAAATGACTAAAGTAATCGAGCTAATACTTCTACCATTTGGGAAAGTCCAGGAATTGATGTGGCAATTTACAGCCAATTTGCTCTAGCCCTTTTTAAGTTACAGAGGATAGAGGTCATGATTTCTATTGCTGTTCATTATCTTTGAGATCCATAATAAATATTTAACCCGTTAAGTATCGGCGACGTCCTTTTAACTTTATTCTGGTTACCATTAAACGAAGGAACTAGGCTAATCAAAATCGCAGGCTTCGAACTATCTCACTTAACCCATTTTACTACCACAGATCCTTCTTAAGCTGCAAAACATCCTCTAAATATAGCTAGAATAAAATGGTATAGACGACGCCGGTACACTAGGGGTTAACTTGAACAATACACACAACTGTCCCCTTGCCTATAACAACAAAGAGATATTCAGTACATGCAGTATATTCCTACCTTAAGGGGAGATAAGCGTATTTATTTGCTTTTTTGTTTAGTTTCTTCGATAGACCTCCATCAATCTGTATAAAACACCCCCTAAAGATAAATTTAAATTTATTATTTATTATATTATTTATTTATAATTTATTAAATTTAAAAGATAAATTTGTAAACATTTTCGGTAGAAAAATGTCCCGGCCGAAGGCCGATTCCTCTTAAAATTACAGGTTTGCTATCGCTCGCCAGGATAAAAACGACACCTAAATTATAATGTAAAACTTGCAAAGTCAAACCAAAACTGGGACAAAGACAATATAAAGTCAAAACAACATATAAAAATCGCTGTGTGGAAACAACGCTTACTAAAATAAAATTTATGAAATGAAAGAACACAATCCACCACATAGGGTGTACATTACTACATGAGCAAGTTAATCTTAATCTGGTATAATATTGACAAAAAAATGGGGTGTAAAATCTTAAAATCGCCAAACTAATGGGCAGAACATCTTAAAATCTAAAAACCAATGGGGCTACACACGAGGTAGAAGGGGGACAAGAAAAGCTACTACCTCCCCCTTAATGTAAGATAATATTTGCAACACCTCTATAAACAGGGAGTTATACCTAATTTTTGTAGATCTGGAGAAGGCCTTTGACCGGGTGCCCAGGGAGGTGTGGCTGGTGCGTGTGATAATGTGAATGTATGAGGTTTCACGGGCAGCAGTTAGAGTAAACAGCGGAGGCCTGAGTGAAGAGTTCCCAGTGAAGGTTGGAGTTCACCAAGGTTCAGTTCTGAGCCCATTACTGTTTGTTTTAGTCCTGGAGGCTCTGTCAAGGGAATTTAGGACAGGACTCCCAAGGGAGATGTTATATGCAGATGATCTAGTTCTTATCACAGATAGTGCGCAGGAAGCAGAGGTGAAGTTCAAAAGATGGAGGGATGGTATGGCAAATAAGGGTCTAAGAGTTAACATAGATAAAACAAGGTCATGATTAGTGGAGTAGGGCGTGGAACTATGGAAAGAAGCAGCGACTATCCATGCGCAATATGTGGGAAGTAATTCAATTCAATGTTGCGTCCGTAGTGACTGGGTACACAAGAGATGTAGTGGAGCTAGAGGACCTTTGACAAGAATCATAGACTTTGAATGTGCAGTGTGCAAGGGAGATCTTGTATTAAATGACCCACCTGTCAGTGTTGATTTCGACAGTGTAACGCTGGAGTGTGTGAATAAGTTCTGCTACCTGGACGGATACGGTTTCCGCCGGAGGTGGTGCTGAATCTAGCTCCATTGCTAGAGTCAGAAGTGGCTGGGGAAAGTTTAGAGAGCTGTTGCCATTCCTGACCATGAGAGGGCTCCCACCACACCTTAAAAGGAAGGTGTATACCTCATGTTTTAGGAGCGCGATGACCTATGCCTCGGAGACGTAGCCAGTTAAAACGGAGGATGTCAATAGAATGGAACGGAATGAGAAGAGAATGGCGAGATGGATGTGTGGGGTTAATCTTTGGGACAGGGTATTGACCGAGGAATTGAGAAGGCATCTGGGCATTAGGAGTGTCAGTGAAGTGATGCGCACGAGCCGACTTGGTTGGTTTGGACATGTGGAGAGAATGGATGATCAGAACTGGGTGAAGAAATGGCAGACTGTGAACGTGGGGGGAGCTGTGCGTAGGGGTGGACCTAGAATGACGTGGGCTCGGGTACTCCGGTCCGATAGTCAAAATAAAGAACTTGACAACAGAGGCAGCCCTTGACAGGGCTGCCTGGAAAGCTGCCATTTAGGATGTGAGACTGTAACCACATTCTCTCTGGACAAAACGGTCTTTAAACTTGTATGTAGAATACATTATTAGCTGTCCTCCCATGCTCCCCACTCTCTCTTCCATATCTATGCCCTGTCTTTCTCAGGTTCTACTTTGTTACCGAATTGTATGTAATGTAATCTGTGCCCCATAAAATTTTCTTTTCTGGATGTTCGAATCCTTGCTCATGTAATTATGTACACCTTATGTGGTAGATTGTGTTATTTTATTTTATTAAGCGTTATTTCCACATATAGCGATCTTGATTAGTTCCCTTTAGTTTATCTTGTGTCGTCCCAATTTAGGTTTGTTTATTTTGCAAAATTTATATTATAATGATCACATGCTTTCATTAATTTTATTTGGGGGTGTTATTGGTGTTAAGAATGATGTTAAATAAAATCAATAGGTTCAAGAATATTTTGTAGCGAGGTCGGTCCTATGTGATCTGTGCCCTATAAAATGTTCTTTCCTCTCGCGTAAACATTAGGCTATTCATAGTGAAGTTGGGTACAGTACATGATTAGATTAATATTTAGTATTCGATAAAATGGATATTAACCTGTGGGTGATAGGAAAGTTGAGGGAGTGGTGGGAGGGTGGGGGGTATCATCAGAGGTGATTGGGAATGGTAGTGCACTTGTGGACGTATGTGTGGGGAGGAGGCTGTGGATAGCCAACACCTTCTTCCGACACAGAATGATCCACAGGTACACGTGGAAACGGATGTTGACGATGAAGGATAAGACAGTGGTGGAGCGAAAGTCATTGATTGATTATGTATGCGTGGATGAACGAATGAAGAAATCTGTGATGGATGCTCGGGTGTATAGGGGTATTGGAGGGGGTCTGTCTGATCATTATGTAGTGGTAGCTAAGGTTAGGATACAAAAGAAGTGGGTGAGGAGAGCTGGAGGGAGGCGAGAGGAGGGTGGAGAGGTTGCAGGAGGAGGAAGTCGGGGAGGAGTACAGGAGAGCAGTGGAAAGACGACTAGGTGGGTTCGACCTGGAAGTTATGGAGGAAGTGGAGGAGATGAGCAAGGTGTTTAAGGATGAGATCTGTGCAGCATGTGAGGAGGTGTGTGGAGTGAGGAGAAGAGGGAGGGGAGTGAAAGGTACAGCATGGTGGACAGAAGAGGTAAGAATAGCTGTGGAAGAAAAGAAGAAAGCATAGAGAGAGTGGTTGGGTAGTAGAGGGAATGTAGATTTCGAGAGACAGAAACGAGCGAGGTACGTGGAGAGTAGTGAAGGAAAGTAAGAGAAGAGAAGATGAGGAATTTGGAAGGAATCTGAGTGTAAAATGGAGGGAGAGTAAGAAACTGTTCTGGAAAGAAGTCAAGAAAATTAGGGAAGGTAGCAAGGGAAACAGTAAGGGTATGAAAGATAAGAATGGGAGAATGCTAGCCGAGAAGCAAGAGAGAGTCGAAAGATGGAGGGAGTACTTCAGTGAGTTGCTAAATGTAAGGAATGAAGAGCCAGCAAACATAGCTGGATATGGTATGGGAGGGAGAAGAAGAGAAGTAGTGGAGGAGGAGGTGGGGATCAGGAGGTCAGAAGTGTGGGAAGCCATGAAAAGAGTGAAGTTGGGGAAAGCACCAGGCACAGATGGAGTGTGTGGGGAAATGTTGAGGTTTGGTGGTGAGATAGTGATAGAATGGGTATGGAAAATGTGCAAACTAGCATGGGAGAAGGGGAGTGCACCCGATGACTGGAAGACTGGCATAATAGTCCCCCTATATAAGGGCAAAGGGGTAAGAGGAGTGTGTGGTAACCACCGAGGAATATGTCTTCTAAGCGTAGTAGGGAAGGTATACAGTAGGGTAGTTGATTGAGAGAGTGAGAGTGAGAACGGAGAAATGGATAGGCGACGAGCAGGGAGGTTTTAGGAAGGGAAGAGGATGTGTAGATCAGATTTTTACCCTGAATTGTGTTGTGGAGAAATATCTGGAGAAGAAACAAAAGGTGTATGTTGCCTTTATGGACTTGGAGAAGGCCTATGACAGAGTGGATAGAGAAGGTTTGTGGAAAGTACTTAGAATATACGGAGTAGAGGGCAAGTTGCTGAAAGCAGTGAAGAGCATGTATGAGGGTGCAAAGGCGGCAGTACTTGTGGAGAGTGAGCAGAGCAAGTTCTTTGACCTGAATGTTGGTTTGAAACAGGGGTGTGTGATGTCCCCGTGGTTGTTTACTGTATATATGAATGGAGTCCTGAAAGAAGTACTATCAAGAGCAGTGGATGTTGGTGTATCGCTGAAAAGGGAGGGAATTGAGTGGAAGCTACCTATACTGCTGTTTGCGGATGATACAGTTCTGATGAGTGATAATGAATGGGAGTTGCAGGGTCTGGTAAATGAGTTTGTAACAGTGTGCGAAAAATGGAATTTAAAGGTAAATGCGGGGAAGAGCAAGGTTAATGAGTTAAGAGCAAGGTCTTCAAAAGGGGTGAAGTCACAGAGTGTGAGGTGAAGCTGAACGGTCAGGCTATGGAGATCGTCAACTCTTTTAAGTATCTGGGCAGTGTGTTAAAGATGGGACTATGGATGAAGAAGTGCGGGAGAGGGTACAACAGGAGAAGAGGGTTGTAGGAACGCTAAAAGAAGTAACAAGAAATAGGGTGGTCAGTATGGAAGTGAAGAAGTCCTTGCATGACAGTGTGGTAATCCCGATACTGACTTACGGAAGCGAAGCATGGCCGTTGGTTGAGAGACTCAGACCAAGAGTGAGAGCAGTGGAAATTAATTACTTAAGGAGTGCGTGCGGAGTTACATGGAGGGATAGACAGACTAATGAGGAAGTAAGAAGGAGGTGTGGTGTGGAGGTATATGTGCTGGAAAGTGTGAGAAGGAACAACTTGAGATGGTTCGGCCATAATTATGGAACGTATGGAAAGCGAGAGAATGACTAAGAGGGTGTACGAGAGCGAGGTGGAGGGACAGAGGGCGAGGTAGACTGAATGAGAGGTGGAAGGATGGAGTGAGGAAGTACATGAACGAAGGCGGTGCTGGTTGGGGGGAGGGGCATGGGGGCGGTTCGTTCGTGGCCACCCCTTCGGGGATCACGGCGTCAGGCAATAGATAGATAGTACCGGTGACGTCCTTTGCATTATATTCTGGAGACTATTAGACGATTTTAATGAACTTAGGAAGGACGTTTACCCATTAAAAGACTAGACTACCTCAATTGATCCTTGTACCTACCATGTATCCTTCCTAAGCTGCATACAATCTTCTAAATACAGCTAGAATAAAATATAACAGACGTCGCTGGTACAGAAAGGGTTAACTGTGTTGGTGGTGTAATGGTTTAGATGCTTATGTTCTGGGTGTGGTGTCCTGAGTTTGAATCCCGGGAGGATCATATGCTTTCATTAATCTATTAAGTACATTGGGGTTTGTAATGGAGGATTAATGTTAAGAACGGGTTGTTACTTAATTAATCGTGGTCATGTGCTGTACTTATAACTGTCTTGATGGTGTAGTGGTTAGAGCATGTAAGTTCTGTACGAGATATCCTGAGTTCGAATCCTGGGATGATCACGCTTTCATTATTTTAATTTGGGGTGTTACTGGTGTTAAGAACGATGTTAAATATAATATATGTAACCACTCCATTGATATTAATTACAAGCATTTAGATAAGTCACCTTCAAGATACCTGTTTGCACTTCTTTTGTCATTATCATCATCATCTCCGACGCCTTGTTTCCACCTGGGAAGCCCCCGCTAAAGGATGGCCATGACAGAAATGTCTCCAGGCTACTTTGTCAAGACCTGCCTCCTTTGCCCGTGCCACAATGCCCCTTCCACTACGTGGAATCTTCCACTACGTGGAAGTTTTTCTTCAATATATGTTTCCACTTTCTTTTCCCATACCATAGGTGGTCTTCCACTCACCTGACTCCCATATATCTTTCTTGGCATTCTGTCTTCATCCATTCTCTGAACATGACCATACTACCTCAAAGTATGTCTCTTTATCCACTCAACCACTCTACAATCAATGCCTAAAGCTTGCTCTTCCATTCCAAAGGACTTATACACTTCCCTATTACTTGGCCCATCTAGCCTATTCATACCAGCTGCCATTCTGAAAAAGCTCATCATCTACAGCTCTTAGTTTGGAGAGGTCCTCGTCACTTGCTGTCCATGTTTCACTTCCATACGAGAGTGTTGGGAGCAGCACACTGTTTCTCAGTGACTTTTTAACTTCCTGACTAACCATTCTTCCTTTGAGAATACTATCAGGTTCTCCAATCACCTTTCTCCCTTGCATTTTCTCTCTTTTATCTCACTCTCCATTTTACCATATTTGCACAGTACAGCTCCCAAATACTTGAAGCTTTCAACTTCTTCCAGTACTTCATTTTTCATTTTTATTTTACAACTTTTCTCATGTTCCTTCTTAATTCTATATTTTGCCTTAAAATCTATGGTTTCATGCATTCTTCTCTCAAACACCATTACCTTACATTTCCCTACATTGACCTTTAACTTTCTCTTTTCGCATACCCTGTCAAAGTCTGTGACCACTTTCTGAAGTTCTTCTACATTTTCCGCCAACAGGACTGCATCATCCGCATATAGGCATGTTAAAATCTGCCATGCTCTTCCCTCTGATTCCAGTCTAGCTCCAACTCCCATTGATCCCGCCCTAAATTCTCTAATCACTCCATCCATGTATATATTGAACAACCAAGCTGACATGACACATCCCTGTCTTACTCCTACATTGACCTCAAAACTTTCACTTAACTTATCCCCTACCTTCACATTTGCTGTTGCATTCCTATAAAAAGATTTTACTGCCATTAGCAACTTTCCTCCCACACCATATACTGTTAACACATCCCACAGACCTTCCCAGTCTACTTTGTCATAGGCTTTTTCTAAATCCATGAATGCTGCATAGAGTTTTCTGGTCTTGGCCAGATACTTCTCTACTAACAAATAACAATCGCATTGAGGCTATCTGGTCAACGCAGCCCCTGCCCTTTCTGAAATCTCCCTGTTCCTCGCCTATTTTGTCATCCGTTATCTTCTGCAGTCTCTCCGTTACTACTCTTGCGTATACCTTTCCAGGTATGCTAAGCAAGCTAATTCCCCTATAACTCTTACACTCCTCTTTACTACCCTTCCCTTTGTACAAGGGTACTATCACTGTTTTCCTCCAGTCCTCTGGTACACTTTCCTTTTCCCATGCTAATTTACATATACCTATGCATTATGTCAACAGCTTCTTCTTCTCCATATCTCAGCACCTCACCTGGGATGTTATCTACTCCAGCAGCTTTGCCCATTTTAAGTCTATTGATTGCTTCTTTTGCTTCTCTGCTTATCTGGCTTTCAACTACCCTGTTTATTCTACCTCTCTCCATTCCCAAGGATGAGATTTTTGCCTTCCCCCTACTCTTTACAGCTAAGCTACTAAAATTATCTCTCCATACTTTCACCACACCATCACCCTCCACTACCTTCCCATTCATGTCCCTCATTCTACCACATGAGACACTCTCAGCCTTCTTCCCTCTGGCTTCTTTAACTGTTTTGTAAAACGTATAAAAGTATCCTGACCAGGATTCGAACCCACTCACTCCAGGTATATTTGGGAGAGTTGGGCACCATAACCACTCGGCCATGAGCTCATGGCCGAGTGGTTATGATGCCCAACTCTCCCAAATATACCTGGGGTGAGTGGGTTCGAATCCTGGTCAGGATACCTCTCTCCCAACCTGTCCGACATATCATTAGTTATTTCCCTCCCTCTCTCCTCGAGCTTTCGTCATCAGCTTGACTAATTTTGATTAGTTTTTCTTTCCTCATTCTATGTTTTTCCCCTTCTATTCTTATTCTGTCCCAGAATAGGGACATCACAACAGAAAACAATGAACACACAAAATACAAATTCACACACATCTAGGTCATCCAGGAGAAGACCCAGAGACCACGGTCACCAAGGTCCCTCCAGCACTTCCCCGGCCCCCGACCACCCGGAGAAGTTCCGATCTCGGCAGGCAGACATGCAGCAGAGCGAAACCACAAGCCCGCCCACCACACTTCCAGGCGCACCCTTCATATAAACCGTCTCCCCGGGCCAGGCGCCTGATGGACTATTATCTAGTCCAACTTGCGCCCGATCCTTTTCCCCAAATGACCATGTGTTCACTCATCTATTCACAAGCATTCTCTATTCATTCCTGTTTATTACCACTTCCCTTGCCTGGTCTATATTCATTCCTCTATCATCCAAAGCTTGTCTTACACAGTCTCTCCATCTCAATGGGGGTCTTCCTGCCCTTCTATCTGACTCACATATTCTCTTTGTAAGCATTATATCTCCCATTCGTTCAACATGACCATACCAGCTCAGCACCCTTCTGTCCACTCTGGCTGACAAATGTTCCTGCTGCCCCGCTCTCCTACGTATCTCTTCATTCCTCAATCTGTCTCTACGAGTAACTCCACACATACTCCTCAAGCAGCTCATCTCCATCACATCCAGCTTTCTTCTCTCCTTTTTCTTCAGAGCCCATGTCTCAGCCCCATACATCACTGTTGGCACAACCATCCCTTGGTACATTGCACTTTTTACTTTCATTCCGAGATTTCTCCCCTTCCACATACTTCCCCTTGCTCCGAAAACCTTCCTTCCTTCACACACTCTCTGTTTTACTTCCATTTGCATACCTCCACTCCTGCTTATCGTTCCTCCTAGATATTTAAAACACTCCACTTGTTCCAATATTTCCCCATCCAGCCTCCCATCTAGATTCACCCTATGATCACCCTTATTACACACCATTACTTTACTTTTATTGATGTTCACCTTCAGTTTCCTCCTCCCACAAACCACACCAAACTCTTTGACTACCTGCTGCAGTTTGTCCTCAGAATCTGCCACCAACGAACAGCAACTGATTCAACTCCCAATCCAGCCCCTCCCTCACCCCCCTCACCCCCACCCCATCCTCGTGCAGCAGCACCCAACATACATCGTGCACATAACATTAACATTCTTCAACTGAACATAGATGGCATCAACACAAAGAAACACGAACTCTCACACTTCATCAAACAACACAACATACACATTGCCATCTTACAAGAAACAAAACTCCGCACAACACAAAAAACACCCACATTTCATAATTTCACCACCATCAGACAAGACCGGGCTGTCGGCGGGGGCGGTGGACTCATCACCCTGGTACACAAAGAAATATCATACATAGTAACCAGTGTACAAACCAAATCCCTCCTCCCCCCAAATGATAACACAACAGAAATACAGTCAATTAAAATACGCACTAGCAACAACTCCAACATAACCATCATAAACACATACATCCCTCCCCAAACATCCCCTACAGTACCAAATGAATACAGACCACACTTACAACACATCACAAACACCCCACACACCCCACACATCATCCTGGGTGGTGACTTCAACGCCAAGACGTCGGCCTGGTTTGTCGACAACCCCGACACAGACAGAGGGCTGGTACTACAAAACCAAACCGATAACCTCATCATCCTTAACGACATCCATTAACATACCCATATTCCTCACCAAGCCTTCTATAACCCATCATCTCCAGACATCACCTTTTGCTCCCCAGAACTCGCCCCCACAACATCCTGGAGGGTGGTCAGAACCTTAGGCTCTGACCACCTCCCGATCATTATCACCACCAAAACCAGACTCACCCCAGCTAGCCACAAACACACATACACCAATTATAAAAGAGCTAACTGGGAAGCCTTCACAAATGAGACAGAACAACACTTCACAACTCTAAACAGTACACCCATCACTAACATCAACAATGCTGTACACATACTCAATAAAACTATCCAAAACGCTGACAAGAAACACATTCCAAGAGGTAACAGAAAAAGACACAACCCCAACTTCACACCAGAAATTCAAAACCTCATCAGACAACGCGACATACTGAAACACTCCCCAGCACCCCACACAAGACATCACACAACAAATTCAAGCACTCAACACCCAAACTAACAACAAAATACAAGAACAACAAAAACTAAATTGGAATAACTTCCTACAAACACTTGATCACAAAACAAACCCCAAAAAACTCTACAAAACACTAAACAGCATCACACTTTCCAACAGCAACACAACACAATCACTTGCTGCAATCACAACAACAGACTCTACTCCTTCATGTAAACAACAAGCAAACACTCTCATCAATCACTTTTCACATGTCAGCCACCTAAAACCTCACAAAGACGACCGACGTGTCATCCGACGTAAGAGACAATTCCCCACAGCCCCTGACTATACACCTTTCACCAATCACCAGACAAAGCATATCATCAACAATCTCAAGCACTCACCCGCCTGTGGCCTAGACAACATAAGCAACATACACCTCAGACACCTGGGACCACAAGGCATACAAGCACTCACTAACCTATCAAACTACAGCTATTCACACAACACAATACCAGACATTTGGAAGCATGGTATCATCATCACATTCCCCAAACCCAACAAAGACCCCACGCTACCCTCCTCGCACCGCCCCATCACACTCCTTTGCTCCCCCTCCAAAGTCATGGAACACCTAGTATTACAACTAATTACACCTGACCTACCCCTAGCTCAAACACAACATGGCTTTAGGCCACTGCACTCCACAAACACTCTTCTCACAGACCTTACACAAAGAGCTTTCGACGGCATCAACTCAGCTAGACCACCACACAGATCACTATTAGCCACACTCGACATTAGTAAAGCCTTCGATGCCATCCCCCGCCACAACCTAACAAACAAAATCTACAACACAAACATGCACAACAACACAAAAAGGTGGCTGGCCAACTTCCTAGCAGGCAGATGTGCACACGTATCTTTTGCCGGTCAGTCATCTAAAATCAGAAACCTTCCAAACGGAGTCCCACAAGGATCCGTCCTATCGCCCGCACTCTTCAATCTGTACATGCACGATATAACTACACCCAATACGCCCCAAATAAACTTAGCCTCCTATGCAGATGACATAACACTCACATGCACACACCATGACCCAAAAAGAGCAACAGATCTCCTTCAACCCTATCTCAACACACTACACGGCTGGTGCACTATAAACAGACTTAATCTAGCCCCAGCCAAATCCACCGCAACCCTGCTCACAAGTTGGACAGGAGTACACGAATACATCCCTCAACTCACCATAAACAACACACCCCTAACACATACACACCCAAAATCCTAGGAGTAACATATGATACTCATATGACATTCAAACAGCACACCACAAACATTAAAAAGAAACTGACACCCAGACTTAACGCCCTCAGGTCACTTGCTCACACAAAATTTGGACACAACAAAGAAACTACCACCACAGTATATAAACAATACATAAGATCAGTGATGGATACGCAAGCCCAGCCTGGGCTTCTAACCTAGCTGAAACCCATCATAAGACCTTACAGACTATTCAAAACAAAGCCCTGAAGATCATTACAGGCTGCACAGCTACTTCACCCACAGATCACCTACATCAAGAAACCAAAATCCTCAAAGTCAAAGACCATCTGGACATGAGAGGCACTCAATTCCTGGCAGTAGCCTCCACGAACCAAGACCACCCACTAAACTACATGGCAACACACCCACAGACACCAAGACATATCAAAACAACACCCAGCACACAGTATCACACACAATTATTGTCCTCTCTCCCTCCCTGCCCACCCCAAACCAACTTCCAAAAGCACATCCATACTCATATCTCTCACCGATCCATCCACTCACTCACAGACAACACGCAGCTGCATGCACGATCTCCCGAAATCCATCCTTCCGAATCCTCCCTTCCTCGCGAGGACAGAGTCCACCTGGCCAGGCTGAGATGCGGACACCATCCAGCTCTCCTGAGCTATCAGAAGAGACTGGATGACTCCGTTGTCGACGCCTGCCCGGGATGTAACACAGCACCCCATACCATTAAACACATCATAGAAGACTTCATTTCACACAACCACTTACGCCAACAACACAATCTACACTCAATGAGAGCTCTGTGGGAAAGCCCGATCGTGGCCATGGCCTTTCTCAGGGACTCGGGGCTGTTTGGCCAGGCAGCTTAGGGAACAACAACAACTCCCAATCTCTACCATTCTTTCCTACTAAACCCAATCCTCTTCCCATAGTTCTCATTTTCACCTCCCTCACCACACCATCCATAAACATATTAAACAGCCTTGGTGACATTACACAACCCTGTCACAAGCCTACATTTACCTCAAACCATTCACTCAACTCGCCATTTCCTACTCGAACACACGCTCTGCTACTATCATAAAAACTCTTAACTGCTTTAAGCAAATTTCCTCCAATTTCATAAATCCTTAACACCTTCCACATTGCTTCACGATCCACACGATCATACGCTTTTTCCAAATCCATAAAAGCCTAAAATATCTCTTTATGCTTCTCTAAATATTTCTCGCATAACTGTCTTACTGCAAACATCTGACCCACACACCCTCTTCCCCTCCTCAAATAGCACTGTTTTTCTCCTATTGCAACTTCCGTACACTTTATTATCCTCTCTATCAACACCCTGCCATACCACTGATAATAAACTAATAGCTCAATAACTTGAACACTCCTGTGATTTACAATTATTATTATTATCATAGAAGGGTATGAACAATATAATTATATAGAAAGACAGCTTGACTTATGTACAGTCGGCCTAATAAGTGATGACTCGGTACCAATTGTTTTGATCAATAATTGGTATCAGCAATATTTACACATCATTTCTTCTTTTTGAGTGAGATATACCAACATGTTCCTACACTTACCCACCCTATTCAACATCTGACAAGCATTAATACAGCACAGAGCGAGCCAAACGTAATGACAGCGGAGTCATAACTTATTAGCGCCACTGTACATTGGGGTTTGTAATGGATGATTAATGTTAAGAACGGGTTGTTACTTATTTCTCATATATATAACTTAGTTTAGGGCATGTTATTATATTTGTATATTTATTATTACCGGTAACTGCCTTGATGGTGTAATGGTTAGTATTTAAAATCTGTGGTAACCCAGGTTCGAATCCCGGTGGATCACATTCTTTCTTTCATTAATTTCTTTGGGAGGTGTTTGGTGTTGGAGTGAATTAATAAAAATAGATATACAGTACATTTGTTTTTTGTTTGCTCCCTAGACCTCTATCAAGCTTAAAAACAAAATACCCCAAAGACCCCCTTCGAGATAAATTTGTACATTTTTCGATAGAAAAATGTCCAGGCCGAAGGCCGATTCCTCCTAAATTTACAGGTTCACTATCGCTCGCCAGGAATAAATCCATACCCAAATAGAGCGAAAGGTTTTTATATCTCCAAACTAATGGGGCAAACATCTTAAAATTTCATAACTAATGGGGCTAAACATGCCGGAAAAGGGGGTCTAGAAAAAAACAAATCCTTCCCCTGAATATGTTTGGCGTCTGCTTCATTTAATGCCTCACCATGGCCCCCTAACAACCGCTTGACGTGTGAGGAATGTAGGTTATGTTGGACCTATGGAGCCAACTTCATACGAGGACAACAACCAATAATAATAGCAACAATAATGCCAAAAATAACAACAACAGCCCACCCCAAACCAGCTTCCAGAAACACATCCATACTCATATCTCTCGCCGATTCATCCAGTCACTCATAGACGACACGCAGCTGCAGACACTCCCTCCCGAAATCCATCCTTCTGAATCCTCTCTTCTCACCTGGCCAGGCTGAGATGTGGGCACCATCCAGCTCTTCTGAGCTTTCAGAAGTGACTGGATGACTCCATCGACGACACCTGCCCGGGATGTAACACAGCAATCCATACCATTGGACACATCCTAGAAGACTGCATTTCACACAATCACTTACGCCAACAGCACAATCTACACTCCCTGTGGGAAAGCCCGACCATGGCCATGGCCTTCCTTAGGGACTTGGGGCTGTTCGACTAGGCAGCTTAACCCCCTCCGACTCATATGACGCGATCGCGTCATATGGAACTTATGCCAAAAAACTCATATGACGCGATCGCGTCATATGAACTTATCTTCATAGCTCTAATAAGTTTATGACGCGATTGAGCGTCATATGAGCTCAGTAAATTAGGTAAGTTAGATGAAAATCTGTCGATTGGTGGCAACCCCAAGTTTCTCCGACTTGTAACGGTCCCGCAATGAGGTTTTGACAGTTGTTGTTGTTCCCCAAGCTGCCTGGCCGAACAGCCCCAAGGCTCCGAGCACGGCCAAGGCCATATCCGAGCGCCCCCACAGAACCCTCCCTGCCGACCACAATAAAGCCTGGGTGACCGAAGCCACTCCATGGCGGGGAGCTGAGGAGGGTGCGGAAACGCCCGGGAAACCAAAGCCCCACCCACGGCCCTGTGCCCCTCAGCAATTATGAAGAGAAAGTTGAGGGGCAAGGGGAAAATGTGACGCTTTGGCTTCCAATCTTGGTAGATTGGGAGGTCAATCCACGGAAGATCGCCGTCACTCGAGATCTAGAAAATATATAAGTAAAAGGAACAGTCAGAGTAAGCTATGGGTATGGCAGAGATCACTCAGTTCTCACTCTGATAGACCAGCCCATCACCAGTAGGTTTTGACAGTTGTGGGGTACAGTGGCAATAATACCGTGTCTCTCGCCAGTAAGTTAACTATTTACTGTATGTCTGAGGGAGTTGAGGAACTAAAACAACAACAACAACAAGACGAGTCTGGCCTCTTTTAATGAAATTCTGGGTGAATGGCTGGTCGAAAATGCAATCTACGACCATGTATAGAAGCTGCTCGTCGAGAAAAATCGAATGGCACCAAGTAAAATTCCCTAGGACTTATAGTTTGGGCTACAGAGGACTTTTTAAGTCCAAAAACTGGTCATTTGGGCCCTTCTGGGAGGCCAAGTCAAATACGAAATCCTAAACTAATTGTCCGATTTCAATTATGTTTACACCATTCGATTCAGCGTGTCAAAGTGAACTTATGGTTAAAATTTGAACAAAATCCATACATAGATAACTCGTCTATGGAGTTTTTAAACTTTAAAATATGCCTATTGGGCCTAAAAATTGGTCAAAATTAAAAAAAATCATATGCCGTTGGAATTGTATTGACGAGACGAATCCATATCAGTCAGGGGAGGTGTGGTGGAGTGGTCATGCCACTGGATTGGTAATCCAATGGACCCGGGTTCAAATCCCACTATGTCAATGGGAAGATATTATTGGGATTGAATTTGTGTGCATTACCTCGAAGCCCACCGAAATGCCAAAAAAATACCCTCATTGTTCCCTGATTAAATAACACTGTATGAATATTCCCATATTCAAAATATGTTACAGGGGGACAATGCCTAGTGAGTTTACTGCTCAATAGGTGGCGTTCTGAGAGTGAGGGTCTGAGTCTGGAGGGTGAGACGGTGAAGCACTTGAACGAAGCAACCAGCCGCTTCAGAGATGGAGCTGCTTCGAGCCATGATGGATGCTTCACATGTCTCACTCCCCAGACTGGAACAAGACCACACGGGCTTCACCGTGTTGAGTGGTGGAATGTACAGGCTCTCAGCCTATGCCCGAGAGGGAGTAGTTGGAATATAGAAAAAAAAACAAAAAAAATATGCTGTATACCCATGAAAACTCGAAATTCGAAAGTCGCCCGCCAAGTGCAAACATTTTCCTGGGCTTAAACGCAGGGACGACCATGTAGTGGTGTGAGAGGTGTGGTGGTGGTGAGAGAGGTGTGATGGTGGTGGTGAGAGAGGTATGATGGTGGTGGTGAGAGAGGTGTGGTGGTGGTGGTGAGGGAGGTGTGGTGGTGGTGGTGAGGGAGGTGTGGTGGTGGTGGTGAGGGAGGTGTGGTGGTGGTGGTGAGGGAGGTGTGGTGGTGGTGAGAGGTGTGGTGGTGGTGTGAGAGGTATGGTGGTGGTGGTGTGAGAGGTGTGGTGGTGGTGGTGTGAGAGGTGTGGTGGTGTTGGCATGAGAAGTGTGGTGGTGGTGGTGAGAGGGGTGTGGTGGTAGTGGTGAGAGAGGTGTGGTTGTGGTGGTGTGAGAGGTGTGGTGGTGGTGGTGTGAGAGGTGTGGTGGTGGTGGTGGTGGTGAGGGAGGTGTGGTGGTGGTGGTGAGGGAGGTGTGGTGGTGGTGGTGAGAGAGGTGTGGTGGTGGTAGTGTGAGAGGTGTGGTGGTGGTGGTGTGAGAGGTGTGGTGGTGGTGGTGAGAGAGGTGTGGTTGTGGTGGTGTGACAGGTGGGGTGGTGGTGTGGCGACAGGTGTGGTGGTGGTGGTGGTGGTGTGACAAGTGTGGTGGTGGTGGTGTTACAGGTGTGGTGGTGGTGGTGTGACAGGTGTGGTGGTAGTGGTGTGAGAGGTGTGGTGGTGTGAGAGGTGTGGTGGTGGTGGTGGTGTGAGAGGTGTGGTGGTGGTGGTGGTGGTGTGAGAGGTGTGGTGGTGGTGGTGGTGTGAGAGGTGTGGTGGTGGTGGTGGTGGTGTGAGAGGTGTGGTGGTGGTGGTGGTGTGAGAGGTGTGGTGGTGGTGGTGTGAGAGGTGTGGTGGTGGTGGTGGTGTGAGAGGTGTGGTGGTGGTGGTGGTGTGAGAGGTGGTGGTGGTGGTGGTGTGAGAGGTGTGGTGGTGGGTGAGAGGTGTGGTGGTGGTGGTGTGAGAGGTGTGGTGGTGGTGTGAGAGGTGTGGTACAAAGGAGTACAAAGGAGTACAAAGGAAATCAAGCAACAACAGATCTAGTGACCCTTCTAGGTTGCTTGTCCTCCAAAACACTGAGGATCAAGTGTCCAAACAGTGGTTTAGAGTGGGTAAGGGAACATTGGAAAGGGAATTACTGCCCTGGAACTAATGTCCGTGGCAGGATTAGGAAGTTAGTAGGGGACAGATGGGTTAGTAACTGAGGGGGGGATAAAATAAAGTTATTCATTTACAAACGCAGTCAGTCGCGGGTTTGATGCGAGATATTTGTCTAGGCGGAGTTTAAATGAATCAACGGTGATGCAGTCTATAACGTTTCGGGGAAGCCCATTCCACAAGTTGACAACTCGATTGAAGAAGAAATTCTTAGATTCGTGTGAGTTAAAAGATTTACCAATAATTTTGCAACCGTTTCCCCGCGTGTAATTAGATTGGTCGATAGTGAAGTACTTACTACAGTTCATATTGTCGATGCCTTTGATGATTTTGAACACTTGAATTAAGTCACCTCTTAATCTGCGCTGGGTTAAAGGAAATAGATTTAATTCTCTAAGACGCTCTTCGTATGGTTTGTTCTTTAGGCTAGGTATCATTTTGGTAACTCTACGTTGAACTCGTTCTAGCTTGTTTATATCTTTTTGGTAATAAGGGCACCAGGATTGAACGCAGTATT
Organism: Paralithodes platypus; assembly: GCA_032716605.1. Classification (NCBI taxonomy): domain Eukaryota; kingdom Metazoa; phylum Arthropoda; class Malacostraca; order Decapoda; family Lithodidae; genus Paralithodes; species Paralithodes platypus. Next base: position 1,901,289 of record CM064512.1, read on the forward strand.
CCAGAAGAGGGCGGACTAATGAATTGTAAAGGGTTAGGATAACTTCTTTGGATTTATGCTCAAATGACCTGCCTATAAAGCCAATTATTTTGTTTGCCTTCTTAACAACTTCTGAACATTGTTGACTCGGTTTTAGGTTACTCGATATTGTTACTCCCAGATCGGTTTCTCTGTTTACATTCTTAAGCTGAGTGCCATTCATTGAATAGTTTGCTTTCTCATTTAGGTATCCGATATGTAGTACTTTACATTTATCCGCATTGAAACTCATTTGCCAAATTTGGGCCCAACATGACAATTTATCTAGATTGTGTTGCATATCGTCAACTTGTTCTTTTGAGAGTACGCTATTTGCAATTTTTGTATCGTCAGCAAATTTTGAGATTGTACAGGTGAGACCCTCATCTATGTCGTTGATGTAAATTAGAAAGAGAATTGGTCCTAGTACCGATCCCTGGGGTACCCCGCTACTTACATTGGTCCATTTTGATGCCTTACCGTTTATGACTACTCTTTGCTTTCTGTCGCTGAGCCAATTTTCTATCCATTTCAACACACCGTCTTGTATTCCATGCGCTTTTAGTTTTAGCAGTAAACGTTTGTGGGGAACTTTGTCAAAGGCCTTTTGAAAATCAAGGTATATAATATCTACAGCTTTACTCTCATCGTAGAGGTTGAGGATATCGTGGAAGAAGTCTAAGAGGTTTGTTAAACAGGAACGTTTTTTACGAAAGCCGTGTTGAGTATCTTTAAGTATATTATTTTCCTCTAAGTGATTTACGAGTCTGTCTCGTATGACCGTTTCTAGCATTTTACATACAACTGAGGTTAAGCTAATTGGACGATAGTTACTGGGTAGGGATTTGCTGCCTTTTTTGAATATCGGTGTTACGTTGGCTAGCTTCCACTGATCGGGCATAGTTCCAGACTGCAAGGATTTATTGAATAGTAATGTCAGTGGTTTAGAGAGCTCATCCTTAGCTTCCTTTAGAACTCTAGGCGAGATTGTATCAGGTCCAGGCATTTTATTTACCTTGAGTTTATCTAAACAATTCAATACTTCTCTCTCTGTAACGGTGATATTGCTTAGAACATCTGAATTATCAATCTGAATCGGCGATGGTGTAGGGATATCACTGAGGTCTTCTGTTGTAAAAACTGATGCAAAGAAGGTATTGAGGGCATTACTCATTTGCTCTTCGTCTTTGGTGTATTCTCCATTTTCATCGACTAACGGTCCAACAGTTGAAGTAACTACTTTTTTCTTTCTGATATAACTATAGAATTCTTTCGGGTTTGTTTTACTTTGATTCGCAATATGTAACTCTAAGGTCTTTTTACTTTGCTTAATTAACTTTTTGGCTTTGCGTCGTAGCTCTACAAATTTCAGCCGTTCTTCGTCATTTTGTGAGGATTTTAATCTATCATTAGCAAATTTTTTAGCAAGCAGGCAGTTTGAAATATCTTTATTCCACCATTTGGGCTTATTATTATGGCCTGGACGCCGAGTTTTCGATGGTATGCAGTCTTGCACTGCTTTTAGGTAAGTGGCTTCGAATAACTTCCAAGATGTATTTATGTCGTTATTGTGAATTAAAAAGCTCCAGTCAGTTTCTTTAAACATAGCTCTAAGTTTATGGAAGTTTGCTTTCTTGAAATTAGGGACTTTTTCGATGCTACTATTTGGTTCGTTACTAGTAAACTTTAAAGTGAAAGTTATCGTACGATGGTCGCTGTTACTGAATTCATCACCAACATTCAAATTCTCTATTAATTCTTCTTTTGTTGCAAGTACAATGTCAAGAACGTTATTACCACGGGTCGGCGTTCCAACAAATTGATAAAGCGAACTCTCTTGCAAGTTCGTATACAAGTCATGTCCGGAGTGTGAAGTAAGAGTATCGCCCCACTTGGTCACAGGTAAATTAAAGTCACCAAAAATTACGGTATCTTGTGAGTTACTTACATCTGCAATTTGTTCATAAATTTCTCGGTCAGTTTGCACTGATTGAGCTGGAGGTCTGTATATTAATGCAAGTATTATTTTGGTACCTTTATTATTCTTTATTAGCACAAAAGATGCGTCGACGTTCACAATTTGAGGTTTTGACAAGAGGGTAGGGTTAAGACCACACCACATAGGGTGGTGTGAGAGGTGTGGTGGTGGTGGTGGTGGTGTGAGAGGTGTGGTGGTGGTGTGAGAGGTGTGGTGGTGGTGTGAGAGGTGTGGTGGTGGTGGTGGTGGTGGTGTGAGAGGTGTGGTGGTGGTGGTGGTGTGAGAGGTGTGGTGGTGGTGGTGGTGTGAGGTGTGGTTGTGGTTGTGGGGAGAGGTGTGGTGGTGGTGGTGTGAGAGGTGTGGTGGTGGTGGTGTGAGAGGTGTGGTGGTGGTGGTGAGAGGTGTGGTTGTGGTGGTGGTGGTGGTGTGAGAGGTGTGAGAGGTGTGGTGGTGGTGGTGTGAGAGGTGTGGTGGTGGAGGTGTGGTGGTGGTGGTGTGAGAGGTGTGGTGGTGGTGGTGGTGTGAGAGGTGTGGTGGTGGTGGTGTGAGAGGTGTGGTGGTGGTGGTGTGAGAGGTGTGGTGGTGGTGTGAGAGGTGTGGTGGTGGTGGTGAGAGAGGTGTGGTTATGGTGGTGTGAGAGGTGTGGTGGTGGTGGTGTGAGAGGTGTGGTGGTGGTGGTGAGAGAGGTGTGGTGGTGGTGGTGTGAGAGGTGTGGTGGTGGTGGTGAGAGAGGTGTGGTTGTGGTGTTGGTGGCAACATAGTGCTAAGGTGTGTAACAGCATACTACAATATGTAACAAGTTGTAAAGGAAAAGTTAAATGTATTTCCTTCAAATGTATTTCAAAACATTCCAGAATGCATGTTATATGATATATTCTCTACATTCTTAACAGTTTTCCTAAGTATTTCTAAGTATTAAGTATTAAATATTGCTAAGTATTTCCCGGTGGATCACACATATGCTTTCATTAACCCTTTCGCTGCGGGTGACATTCTGGAACGTCCTGGCAAGTTACAGCAATTTCCAGGCTTTAAAAGCCTGTAAAAACCGTAAAAATCGAGTGTCAGTGGGCGGGAGCGTGAGGGGCCCACCTCCGACCCTCAGAGCACCGAGCGGCTCACTGAGGGTGTCTCGCGCGGGTCTCTCTCTGTGTCTCCCAGCAGTGTAGCCAAGCGAGCGAGTGTTACATAATAGCAGGTTTCCCGCGTTTCACTGGCACCACTGCGGGTGAACCAGACCACGTACGGGGCCCGTTCTGGTGCCATTTTGAAGCTATTCTCGCCTAGTTTTCGGCAGAATACACTTCATTTAATGCAGATGCTTCATTTATCATTCAGGAGTGCCTGAATATGCCCTAAATAGCCCAAAAATGGCCGCAGCCAAAGGCTTAAGACCATTCGTGCCATTTAGGTGTCTATTTTTTCCTGCCGAGCGATAGCCGTGACGTTATATTTTATTTTAGCTATAATTAGAAGATATTATGGAGCTTACTTAGGAAGGATCTGTGGTACTTAGAAGGGTTGTTGGTTGAGATAGTTTGAAGCCTTATTATTGCTGGAGAGGTCCTTGCTAAGCTGATAGAGGTCTAGGGAGTAAACTAAAAATATATACACCGGTTATCATAAAAACCTTAGAACAAATAAAGGCCTTAAGCCATGGATGTAAGACAAGCTTTGAGTGTTGTTGAACCGGTTTATTGTATTTATAACTATCTGGGGGCTATTAGACTCGTTCCCCCGGATGTCGAACCCTGCACAACATTACTACTATTCCCTCAACCCGGTGATGTTTGTACAGTCGCGTGCCATAATAACTGTACACCCTGAGGAAACTACAGTATGTATATATTTATTTTTCAGTTTCCTCGCTAAAATAACACCCCTCGGGACCCCCTTTCAAGATAAATTTGTAAATTTTTCGGTAGAAAAAGGTTCCGGCCAAAGGCCGGTGCCTTCTCTAAAATTACTGGCTCGCTATCGCTCGCCAGGACAAAAATCGACACCTAAATAGCACGAAAGGTCTTAATATTGACAAAGAAATGGCAAAAAATCTTAAAATCGCCAAAATAATGGAACAAACGTCTTAAAATCTCAAAACTAACACGTTAACCCGTCCAGCACCATCGACGCGTCTGGCGCGTCGGCGATGTATGTAACGCACAGCCCCAGCGACGCGTCTGACGAGTCACCCTAATTGCTCCGACCGTAACCTCAGGTGTAGCCACTCGAGAGGGCTCAGATTTGTATGGGAACTGTGTACGTATCCCACGCAACCGTGCCGATGGTTGAAAACTCTCAAAGTCCACGTGCGTGCGCGTGAGCGCGCAATAACCTGTTTTTTTGGGGAAATTGCCTTCAATTTTTTACTCTTGTAAAATCCGTTTTCGGGGGCTCTGTAGGACCATTTTTTGAGCTTTTTTATCGTTTTTTCGTGGTTTTTCCTTCATTCCTAACCCATTCGCTATTGTTTCTGGAATAAAAACCATTTTTCAAAACCGGCCGGGTTCTGGGTGTACATTTATTAATAATCAGCCGGGGCTTGACGGGTTAAACATGAGGGTAAAGGGGGACCATAAAAAGCGACTACTTCCCCCTTAATAACTATGGGGGGGGGGGGGCTATTAGACTCGCCCCCCCCCCCCCCCCCCGGGTATCGAACCCTGCACAACACTACTACTACTACTAATACTACCATACCTACCTCAACCCGGAGATGTTTGTACACTCGCGTGCTATGATAAGTGTACACCCTGAGGAAACTGTCATACTTCCAACACTACTCACTTGGTGGTGTATTGGTTGAGGTGTCTAAAAATCTGTGTGTGATAGCCCGGGTTCGAATCCTGGTGGATCACATATAGGCCTATGCTTTCATTAAGTTTTCGACAGAATACACTTCATTTAATGCAGATGCTTGATTTATCATTCAGGAGTGACTGAATATGCCCTAAATAGCCCAAAAATGGCCGCAGCCATAGGGTTAATTTCATTGGAGGTGTTTAGTGTTGTGGTGAAAGTAATAATATATAGATTGCCTGATATGTCCTCACATTTCAAAGGCATTTTTTAAGTCAATGATCCAAACACATAATAATGATGCAAGAAAAAAAAAAAAAAAAATCTTGTAATAAATCTGGGCGACCTAGATGTGTGTGTGTGTGTGTGTGTGGTTTTTGTTTGTTGTGTTTATATTTCTTTGTGTGTGTTGTGTTGTTCCTGCTCTGTCTAGAGTCGGCCACCCCTAGCTAAAAAAAAAAAAAAAAATGTGCCGGAGTAGATAGATAGATAGATAGATAGATATATAGATAGATACATAGATGGCTAGATAGGCTAAATTGATATTATATACTTGGTGTGAAATGTAGCATGTTATACCTGACTTGACAGGAGAGGGATTACTGCAAGAGGACCAACAACCAGGTGTGTGTGTGTGTGTGTGTGTGTGAGAGAGGTAGGTTAGTGTTGGTGGGTGAGTTTGTGGATGTGTGGATGTGTGGATGTATGTGTGTGTGTGTGTATTTACCTATTTGTAGTTTACAGGAATTGAGCAGCGCTCGTGTTGTCCTGTCTTAGTTACTTTATAATCAATCCATTTTACTTAGACAAGTATCGTAATGGATATTCCCAGTTCCCAGTATTTTGGACTAACATATCATAACTTGTGTTGCCCTATTTCCATATTTACTTTTATCCAACCTAGATTTGAACATGTTAATGTTCCTCGCTCTCACCACCTCCTCCTCCAAGTTGTTCCAAGTCTCTATACTCCTATATGGGAAGCTGAATTTCTTTGTGTCCTTACGACATCTGCCCTTCCTCAGCTTAAACTCGTGCCCTCTTGTCCTTCCATTATCCCTCACGAATAGATCTTCCCTATCTACTCGTTCCAAACTTTTTACTCCCTTGAACATCGTTATTAAGTCGCCTCGTTCCCTTCTCTCTTTCAAGGTAGGCAGTTGTAGTGTCTTAAGTCTTTCCTCATATGTCAACTCCTTCAATCTTGGGATCATCTTCGTTGCTATCCTTTGGACTTTCTCTAATTTGTTTATATGTTTTTCAAATGTGGTGACCATATCACTGCTGCATATTCCAATCTTGGTCTTATTATAGTCATTATCAGTTTTCTTAACATTTCTTCATCCAAATAGTTAAATGCCACTCTCATATTGGTTATTATTCCATATGCTCCTCCAATGATCATGTTAATATGCTTCTCCGGGGATAGATCATCTTGTATTATCACTCCCAAGGTCCTTCTCATGCCGTGTTTTGCCGATTATTTCAATTCCTAATTTGTACTCCCAGCTTGGCCTTATCTCACTTGTCCCCACTTCCAAAACATGACACTTTTCTGCATTGAAACTCATTTTCCAGGTTTGGCTCCATCTGTGCAACTCATCTAGGTCCTTTTGAAGATCCTGACAACTTTCTATACAGGTGACATTCTTCATGATCTTAGCGTCATCCGCAAACATATTCATATGACTATTCAAGTTTTCTGGCATGTCGTTTACATAAAGTAGGAACATTATCGGACCCAACACTGATCCCTGTGGTACTCCGCTCGTCACACTCCTCCACTGTGAATATTCGTCTCGTATCGTGGTCCTCATTTCTCTTCCTATTAAAAAGTTTTCCATCCATTTTAACATCCTACCATGTACACCAACAACCTGCAATTTCCACAATAACCTTTTGTGAGGCACCCTGTCAAAGGCCTTTTTCAGGTCCAGGTAAACACAGTCAACCCATCCCTCTCTCTCCTGTGTAACATCTACAACTCTGCTATAAAAGCTTAATAAATTAGATACACAAGATCTCCCTTCCCTGAATCCAAACTGTTTCTCGCTAAGCACCCCCTGTCCCTCAATGAAGTGTGTCCACTTTTTTCTTATAATTTTCTCACAAATTTTGCAAACAATGCTGGTGAGGGACACCGGTCTGTAGTTAAGCGGATTTTCTCTGTCTCCTCCTTTGTAAATTGGTACTATGTTAGCTCTCTTCCATTCCACTGGCAGGTCTCCCTCATTCAGTGAAGATTTGATGATTTCATAGATTGGTTCCACTAACTCTTCCGCACATTCTTTGAGGATCCATCCAGCCACTCCATCTGGTCCCATTGATTTCCTCACGTCCAAATCCTTCATCAATTTCAGCACTTCACTTTTTGTCACTTTCATTTCAGGCATCTGTGGTGTTCTCATTTCTCTATCAGGTTCTATAAACTCCTCCTCTTTTACAAACACTGACTGAAGCTTTTCATTCATAACTTCACACGTCTTTATTTTTCTCATAGCTGTTTGTTCCAACTCTTAGTCTGACAATACATTCTTTTGTTTTTATATTTCCATTTACAAATCTATAAAATAGTTTTGGCTAATTTTTGCACTTCTCTACAATATTCCTTTCATATTTATATTGTTCCTCGCGTCGTATCTTTACGTATTCATTTCTTTTCTCCTTGTACTTATTCCAGTTATTTTCACTATGTCTCTTCCGTACTATATTCCAGGCTCGGTTTCTTCTATCCTGTGCCTTACTACATCTTATATGCATAGCCTACGTGAGTTGCAGTTGGGATGTGTGTACATGCTTAGATTGATATGCAGGATTCGAAGTTGCATAATAAATCGTAGGCAGTGTCCACCATTCTTTAACTGTCTTCGTGGTGCGATGCATAAGGTGTTGATTTTCGGTGTGAGCATCCTGGATTCGAATCCACGGACTGCCACATGTGTTTGTAAATTTCATTAATCGATTTTAGGAGTATAGTTGGTTGTTGGAAGGAACATAAAAATTTAACCATTCTTTTTCCTTCTTTACCCCTGATTGGAACCTTGGGACATATTTATGTATCCCTTCTTCATATACTTTCAAGAAAAGTCTATATTTGTCTTGAACCATTTCCAGGCTTTCTAGTTCCTTCATTTCTCTCCTCATTTTTTCCCAAATCCATCTCCATTTCTAAAATCTTGTGATCACTTTTTCCCACTTGTGTGTGTGTATGTGTGTATACATACTTGTGTGTGTGTATGTGTGAGTACGTGTGTGTGTGTGAATGTGGGTGTGGTTGATTGTAGGGAGGTACTGGTACAATAAGATAAACTATAATGTAACTAGAATAAGATAGATTGTACACCACTTTGTAACTGTCACCTTAATTTAAAAAAAAAAAAAAAATAGATGGAAACATGCTTACATTACTGAAATGTTTGTGGACATGCAGTAATGCAAGTAATGGTCACTCTTCTGTAAATCTAAAATGGCTTACTTAAGAATGGGAAAGGGGTGGGACCTTCTATTTTTGTTTTTGTTTTTTTCAAAAAAAAACATAAATGTGGGTGTGTGTGTGTGTCTGTATATGTGTGTGCGTGATGGGTATGTTTGTGTGTATGTTGTGTGTGTGTTCTTGTATGTGTGTTGTATGTGTGTTGTGTGGGTGGGTGGGTCACCGTACTACGGGGTGTGTGTGTGAGGTAGGTGTGTGTGTGTGTGTGTGTGTGTGTATATATATATATATATGTGTGTGTGTGAGGTAGGTCAGTGTTGGTGGGTGAGTTTGTGTGTGTGTATATGTGGGTGTGGATGTGTGAGTGTATGTGTAGATATGTATGTGTATGTGTGGGTGTGTGAGGTAGGTCAGTGTTGGTGGGTGAGTTTGTGTGTGTGTATATGTGGGTGTGGATGTGTGAGTGTATGTGTAGATATGTATGTGTATGTGTGGGTGTGTGAGGTAGGTCAGTGTTGGTGGGTGAGTTTGTGTGTGTGTATATGTGGGTGTGGATGTGTGAGTGTATGTGTAGATATGTATGTGTATATGTGGGTGTGTGAGGTAGGTCAGTGTTGGTGAGACACTTGTCTTGTATTCATTATTCATAAACCACTTGAGAATCATGACACGTTTGGACAGTTTATTCTGGCTATAATTACACGATTTAAAAAAAATAGGAAAAGTAGGAATTTGGCCTGAGTAGATAGATAGATAGATAGATAGATAGATAGATAGATAGATAGATAATTAGACGATTTTATACAGCTTAGGAAGGATCGGTGGGCATTAAATTGACAGAAATTGCTTCAAACTCCGTGTGTCCAGGCATTTTGGCTCGAACGTCCCTTGACTTTGGCCCTGTCACTCTTTCAACTCAGGGGGAGGCACTCGTTACAGGAAGTTCTGCCTTTTGTCGCCCTCATTCACATAGAAAAAACAACGGTATCACATAGAAGAAAAAAAGCGGTATCTTAAAAAAAAGGGATCACATAGAAAGAAAAAAAAACGGTATCTCAATCAACACTGACTTCCACATACCCTTCCTACTCTGAATAAAATCGTTTAATGATAGCGAGACAATAAAGTGTCAAAACGCGTCATGATCCTCAAAGGGTTAAAGTGCGAAGCAATACCTGTACAACCAGAGGTTACAGGTGTGTGTTAAAGGGGGACCACTTTTTTTCCCCTCTCTCTTTCTCTCTCTCTCTAGGTTGTATCCATTCGGCCCCATTCAGCCTACTGTTTATTCTCATCCAGGCGAGCGGGAGCGAGCCAGCATAGTGTTTAAACAAAATTTGACAGCAGGCTAAATTTGTAAATTTTTCGATAAAAACATGTCTCCGTCGAAGCCGGATTTCTTCATACAATGTATATGTATATTTGTCGATGAATAGGAGAGACATAGGCATGGCAACATGAAATAGGAGAGACATAGGCATGGCAACATGAAATAGGAGAGACATAGGCATGGCAACATGAAATAGGAGAGACATAGGCATGGCAACATGAAATAGGAGAGACATAGGCATGGCAACATGAAATAGGAGAGACATAGGCATGGCAACATGAAATAGGAGAGACATAGGCATGGCAACATGAAATAGGAGAGACATAGGCATGGCAACATGAAATAGGAGAGACATAGGCATGGCAACATGAAATAATAAGAATAACACTATTTGTCAACAGCCTACTGGGCAGAAACCCTAATAAGGGCTGGGGAGAGTTTAGGGGGAGATTTCCACTTGAGGGATTTTTTTCTTGACTCCTTTCTCCCTCATGTTTAGCCCCATTGCTTTTCTAATTTTAAGACGTTCGCCCCATTATTTTGACGATTTTAAGAACTTTCGACCCATTTCTGTCAATGTTAAGACCTTTCGTGCCATTTAGGTGTCGATTTTATCCTGGCGAGCGATAGCGAGCCTGTTATTTAAGAGGAACCGGCTTTCAGCCGGGCCATTTTTCTACCGAAAAATGTACAAATTTATCTTGAAAGGGGCTCAAGGGGGTGTAATCTTAAGCTTGATGGATATCTAGAGACCAAACTAAAAACCTCCCCTTAAAAGTGGAAATGGGTTAAAAGAATATAAATAAAAGGAGTAAAATCAGAAAGAAAAGAACCAACATTAAAAGAGACAATAAAATATGACTAGAAGTAAATATAAGAAATATCAGATGAAATAATGTTAAGGTGGCAACATGAAATACAAACGGGTGTCCGGCGTCAATTATTTATTTTGGATTGTAACCGATACACAATACACAATACTAGGCTACTAACTGTCTTGAAAGCGTAATGCATAGTGCGCGGAATTTCGATGTGGGTATCCTGGGTGTCCTCGGAGGGCCACATGTATTTGTTGATTTCATTAATTGAGTTTAGATGTGAAGTTGGTTGGTGTAAAAAACAATATTACACAATATATTTTCACTCCCTCTAATTTTTAGAAGGAACCGGCCTTTGGCCAGGACATTTTTCTACTGAAAAATGTACAAATTTATCTCGAAAGGGGGTCTAGGGGGTGTTTTTCTAAGCTTGATGGAGGTCTAGCGAGGAAACTCAAAAATATATTAATTGAGATCCCACGGGAAGAAAATGTGCCAAACATTCCCCCCAACCATCGACTAACCACAATCACCACATCAGTAGCACCAGTACGCATTGCTACTATAACTTCTGCTTGCAACATGGAGAAGCGCCCCTCACAATCCAAGAACCATCAGAGCAGGGGAAACAAAAGCATCAAAGAAAACCAGGTCCAGTTAAACAAGGCTAACTGCAGCAAACCACCAGTGTCAAAGAAAGAAAACCACAGTTGGAGGAGAGACTGCCCTAGCCGCCCCGACGCACACGTGGACCACAACCAATATATAGCCGGTCACACTATCGCTTTTCCATCAATTTCCATGAGCAAGTGTTTTCTCGTATTATTTCGGGACTTTTTGGCACTGGTATCGGAAACTAGACTGAAGGTAGATTATGTTAGGCGGCTGAATTCTGATAGTTATTTTTTAAGCTACCAGACTGGAATTGCCCGTAAAAATTGCTCAAAAAATGGCTCGTGTGACTCGGGCTTATGTAAATAGAGCACCAAGCCCGTCAGTGTGCCCCTGTGATTTATAGTGACTCAAATAGAACAAATGTGAAGAAGCCATATAACCATTCCTCAGACATAATCAATCCCAGTAACCCCATCAAAGGTAAGCAAAAGAGGAACAAAGTCGTAGTAGACCCACATCGCCCATCAGGCCTAAATCCCCCTCAAAGTAAACAACAATCCCAGCTTCACACACAAATGCTACCTACATCATCCACATGCAATCTGAAAACCAAATCAGATGCTCCCACATGTCCCTCTGGCCCCAGAGCCCAGCCCCCCTGGTGCCAACCAAATCAGTCACTATTTTTTATAAGCGCGTTGAGCATAGATAAAGTAAGCCGTCAGCCCTCAGAATCAGCTACCACTCTGGGTTTGGAACTAACAACCAAAGATAAAAGTCTTTATGAGGAACTTCATTCCTTATCTACTCTTGTACATTCTTTAATAAGGAGGCCAGTAGATAGTTCGCTTACAAACAATGCTTTTTGCGAGTTTGTAAAAGAAACCCTAGACTTTGCACAGACCAGCCACTCAAGTCTTTCTCATGACTCAGTATTCCAGAACGGGAAGGAGATAGATTTATTGGTTGAGACACCCTTTGATACGAGCATATTAGGTGACTCCAGAGTACTTTCGATGCAAGCCTAGATAACCTTGTCCAGCCTCAGTTTGCATCACTGTACCCGTTCGCAGTTCCAGATAGTTTGCTTTTATCTTGTCCCCCTATGCCTGTTTACTGTATACCCTCAGTATTCCAAATGTAGGGGATCCTTTGTTATCATCCGCCAGACTCAACGTGGATTGTGACAAAAGTGCGTGGTGTCGAGCCAGGGAAAGAGAGAGAGAGACGACCGTGCCCTGCAGCTATTTGGGCCCGAGCCTATCTAGGAAGTGTGAAATCCTAGACCCTGGTAGTCTAGGACCAGGACAACTACCACTACACCGCAGTGCTCCAAAGTCGCTCTACCAGTGCCTATTCTCTCTACATAAATCATTTAAGTGTTTCTTTTGTTTGTAATGGTAACATGATTGTTGAGAGGGTCTAGACCAAGGTATGATAAGATTCACTCAATATTAACGTAATCAAAGATTTTCCATTCTTCCCTTCTTGATTTATTATTCGTTGCTCTGCTTCGGGAGAACAATACACACGTCTATCGGGCGGAAAACGTTTATATACTTCTACGGATACAGGCTCCTGTATTTATTAATGTGGAAATATACAAAGGTTTATCCGGGTATAAATACATACATTTACACGGCAACTTGAACGCTTACTCAGATCTTAGTTTATACGCTACGTATCATCAAGGTACAAGTCCAATAGTGATTAGTTCTAGTCGCGAGTAATTGCTCCTCAGTCATGTATTTCTGACTATTATATTTATTACAAGTTTATGAATTCATAATTCATATTTATGACTCTTTGAGTTTATTCAGTTTAATTACCTGTTCAAGTCACTTAGACTTATTGTTCGTTTAGAAGTCAAATACTGTCCTATTGTCCATAACTATCAGTGCTACGCTATTGACCTCGCAGTAACTATTATTTACACTTTGCCAAGCCATATTTGAGAGTATATCAGGACTTTATTTATTGTGATTTGAGACTTACCCTCTTTCTTTTGTTATTATTCATATATTAAGTTACAATATTAGTATTCTCTTCATATGAATGTTATGATTATATTGTTCCAGAGACATATTGAGATTGTACCCTAGCTATTAAGGCATAAAACCTGTTAAAACCTTTCATGTGTGTTTTGTGTCCATTGCTCATTACTAGTGCTTTATATAGAGTTAAGGGGAGGTTTCTAGTGTGTTTCCTACTCCTCCAGCAATCTTAATTAAAATTTCACCCCCTTGACCCCCTTTCAAGATAAATTTGTACATTTTTCGGTAGAAAAATGTCCCGGCCAAAGGCCGATTACTCTTAAATTACAGGCTCGCTTTCGCTCGCCAGGATAAAATCGACACCTAAATGGCACGAAAGGTCTTAAAATGGGGTGAAAGTTCTTAAAATCGCCAAACTAACGGGGCGAACGTTTTATAATATCAAAAGCAATGGGGCTAAACATGAGGGAGAAAGGGGTCAAGAAAAAAGTCCCTCAAGTGGAGATCTGCCCTTAAGGTTCATCTTTGCCCAGTAGAGAGGCATCTCGGTTGACGATTAGCGGCGATTCCTAAGGTGGTAATCGCAATCAGACTATCTCACGTTTTATTATAAACGTGGCATAAATTGATAAATGTATATATAGACCAAAAACCAAGCACTACCCCCATTTAAGGGGAGGTATTTAGTTTGTTCCCTACTTTTTCATCAAGCTTAAAATTACACCCCCTAGACCCCCTTTCAAGATCAATTTGTACATTTTTCGGTAGAAAAATTTCCCGGCCAGAGGCCGGTTGCTCTTAAATTACAGGCTCGCTATCGCTCGCCAGGAAAAAATCGACACCTTAACGGCACGAAAGGTCTAAAAATTGACAGAAATGGGGCAAAAGTCTTAAAATATCCAAACTACTAGGGCGAAGGTCTTAAAATCTCAAAAGCAATGGGGTTAAACATGAGGGAGAAAGGGGTCCAGAAAAAATCCCTCGAGTGGAAACCTCCCCTTAACTGAGAGAGTCTGTAGTAGCCTTTCAATGGGCAGAGGTCCTTCCCAACGTGAACAAAATCGTCTAATAGTTGCCAGAGTATGATGAAAAGGACGTCGCCGGTACAGAAGGGGTTAAGATCTCCCACTATACGATTACAACATGGAGAGCCTAGAAAGCCCCCCACCCCCCCACCCTTATGCATGGGGGGGGGGGGGGAGTGGGGGTGGAGCAAGTGTTAGGTAGGTGTGACAGATGTTTGGCAAAGGATTATTATTATTATTATTATATATTATTAATTATTTTATTATTAGGATTATTATTATTATTATTATTATTATTTATTATTATTATTATTATTATATATTTTTTTTATTATAATTTATTTCAATATTTATTTTATTATTAGTATTAGTATTATTATTAGTATTATTATTATTATTATTATTATTATTATTATCATTTATTGTATTATTATTATTATTATTATTATTCTATTTTTTTTTATTATAATTTATTTCATTATTTATTTTATTATATTTTCCATGAGTATGAAAGAGACAAAAGGCAGGTTGTCAGTACGAGTGTCTCCCCCAAAGGCAAAAGAGGGACAGAGCCAAATTCAAGCGACGATGGGGTCAAAATGCCTGGATACACGAAGTTTAAAGCAGTCTAAGTCATAGGATGAAGGAAGGATTGATTGATCACACGAGTTGGTACCATACAAGGAGATTGATATATACAGTAGATAACATAAAATAAAAAATAAAAACTCGCCGGTACAGAAGGGGTGATGGGCTGGTTTTTCTGGCCCCCCTTCTCCCTCGTGTTTAGCCCCATTGGTTTTTAGATTGTAAGACGTTTGACTCTATTAGCTTGGCGAGTTAATGACTTTACACCCCATGTCTTTGTCAATATTAAGACCTTTCGTGCCATTTAGTTATAGATTTATTCCCGACGAGCAATAGCGAGCCTGTAATTTTAAGAGTAACCGGAATTTTTCCACCGAAAAATGTACAAATTTATCTTGGGAGGGTCTACGGGGTGTTTTTTACAGCTTGATGGAGGTCTAGGGAGGAACATAAAAAAATTACAAACAGATAAAACAACAAGCAAATAAATACGCCCACATCCTCTAAACCGGGGCAGAACCATATACATCCTTCCTAAGCTGAATAAAGTTGTTTGCTGGTGACCAAGATAAAGTGTAAAAACGCGTCATGGTCCTGTTGGGGTGAAGAGGTTGTTTTTTTTTTTTTTTTTTTTACCCCTTTCTCCTTCAGCTTTAGCCCCATTAGTCCTAGTTTTCAAATTTTAAGATTTTCGCCCATTTCTTAGTAAATATTTAGGGGAGATAGGGCGTTTTTCTGGCCTCCCTTTTTCCTTATTGAGATGCGACAGGGAAATTGAATGCCAACCATTCCCCTCCAGCACCAAACCACAACCAACACCACCTCCAACCCAGAGGTTCACACATGTCCCTCTTGCCTCAGTCACTATGCGCGTAGGGGATAGAAAAAGCAAGCCTTCAGCCCTCCGTTTCAAGTACCATTTTGGGTTTAGAAACCAAAGGTAAAAGTCAAGGTAAGGAACCCCATTCCTTATTTACTGTATCGCATCCGTATATTAGGAGCCCAGTAAATAGTTCTCTTGCAAGAAACGTTAAATGCGAGCTTGCAAAGGAAACCCTCGACTTCTCATAGACCAGCCAGTCAAGTCTTTCTCAAGACTCTGTGTTTACCCACAGTACCGAGATTGATTTTTTGGTTGAGACACCCATTGATCAGAGCATATTAAGTGACTAGTACTTTCGATGCAAGCGTAGATAACCTTTATCAGACTACATTTGCATCACTGTACTCGTTCGAAGTTCCAAATAGTTTGCCTTTGTCTTATCCGCCTGTTAATACCTTCAGTATTCCAATTGTAGGGGATTCTTTATCCTCCATTAGACTCAGCCCAGATTGTGACCAACGTTGTGTCGAGCCAGGGAAAGAAACAGAGACGAGCGTGCCCTACAGCTGTTTGGGCCAGAACCTACCTAAGACGTTGAAGCTGTAGGCCCTGTAGTAACACGTGTCGGGACAACTACAACTACACCTGTGTGCCATATTCGATCTACCAGTGCCTCCTCTCTCTCTACATAAATCATTTAAGTGTTTCTTATGTTCGTATTAGGTAACGATGATTGTTGTGAGGGTCTAGACCAAGGTATGATAAGGTTCACTCAATATTAACAAAGATTTTCCATTCTTTTCTCTATCCTTTTATTACCCATTGTTCCAGTTGTGGGATAACAATTACACTACTATCAGGTGGAAAACATTTACAGTATATACTTCTACGAATATAGGCTCGTATGTTCATTTATGTAGAAATACACAAACATTGTCTGGGGAATAAATACATACATATTACACGTCAACTTGAACGCTTTTTCAGACCTCGGTTTATATGCTACGTCTCGTCAGGGTACAAGTCCAATGGTGAATAGTTCAAGCCACGAGTAATCTGCTCCTCAGTCATATATTTTGACTATATATTATATTTATCACAAGTTTATGAGCTGTTAATTCATATTTATGACTCTGAGTTTATTGCATGTAATTGTCTGTTCAAGTCGCTTCGACTTATTGTTCGTTTAGAGATCAAATACTGTCCTATTTTACATACTTATCAGTGCTACGTTAGATACATCGCAGTAACTATTATCTATACTTTTGCCAAGCCATATTTGAGAGCTTGTATATTTATATCAGGACTTTATTTATTGTGATTTAAGGCTAATCGTCTTTTATGTTATTCATTGTATGTTCAATTGTAACTTTATGATTCTATTTATATGAATGTTATGATTATTGTTCCAGAGACATATTGAGATTGTACCCTAGTTACTAAGGAATAAAAAGTGTAAAACCGCTTGTGTGTATTCTGTGTCCATTGCTTATTACTGAAGAATTGTATAATGACCCAAGGCTAATCTTTGCCATCAACATCAAGTCAGAAAACGGGACTCAACCAAACCAGAATCATAGCTCTCATAGAAAACGAAGAGCGTGGGAATTCCAGGGAGAGCTCCTACAACCACCAAAACGAACCAGTAACAATTTGTGACGCACCCGAGTGTATGCAAATTAACTACCAAAGCCCCCAGTAGAGTACCAAACTAATTATGAAAAGATTAATAGCATCGCAAGTAAACAAGCCCTTTTAGATTTAACTTATCCCCTCAGTACTAAATATGAAGAAAACTTTAACTCTACCCAAACTTCCCAAATTAACTCCCCCGGACATATTTAGTTACATATGTTAGGGGTTGCCCGAGCACCCGGTATTTCCCCCACAACACTCTTTCTCGCACTAAGGGACCGTTAGAAGTCGGAGGAATTTGGGGTTGCCACCGACAGATTATGATCTAACTTACCTAACTTACTGAGCTCAATATGATGCAAATCGCGTCATAAACTTATTATTGAGCTATTTCACTAAGTTCATATGACGCGATCGCGATCACGTTATATGATACTTTGGGGCGAAACTGCCATAAGACGAAATCGCGTCATATATAACGGAGGGGGGTTAATATCTCACTCCCAAATAACCATCAGGTCAAACCTAGGGCCAATAAGAAGACCAAAACTCCCCAAGCATCATCCTCGAACAAGTCACACGCAGATTTCAGCATCGAATGCAGTTACAGATACTTTGCCACAATCCAGGCATTACACACAAACAAATATTAATGTGCAACTAATTTCATCCCTAAACTCAAAATCAGGGCATCACACACATCCCTATTACCCCGAGATCAAAGCCCCAGTGTGCCGACCAAAAAAGGTTAAATCAAGCAATCAGTAAACTGGCTTACTTCCAATTTTGGAGTACGAGATCGGGATTCCTAAGTTAGAAAGCGATCAGTCAGGTGAAGCCTCTAGTGAAGACCTTCCTGTGCTACTAACAAGTTGTCAACATCCGGTAGTTTGGGGGACTTACAAGTACACATGCAGGAAGTTATAATATCTCAGGTGGATCTAGTAGCTTGGATGCTGATCTAGATGCTAGATCAGTATCCCTGTACCAAACCGACACTCATAATAAATCTCGAGTTAAATCATCATCCCAGTTCAATGCAGACAGTATTCGAGATTGTCCTGTGGAGAGAAAGAAGAACCAAGATTTAGCCAGGCGCATCAAGTTGTTTGGGACCGAACCTAGTGAGCGTGTGTGAATCCTTCATGTCCCTGTGAACAACCGTTGGACAATTTGGACTAGTGAAACGTGCTCACCAAACGCTCTACCAGTGCCTTTCCTCTACCTAAACCTTTAAGGGGACATGGGCCGGTTTTCTGGACCACTTTCTCCCTCATGTTTAGCCCCATTAGTTTTCAGATGTTAAGATGTTTCCCCCATTAGTTAGTCGATTTTAAGATGTTTGCCCCATTAGTTAGTTGATTTTAAGGCCTTTCGCCCCATTTCTTCGTCAATATTTAGACCTTTCGTGCTATTTAGGCGTTTGTAACCAGTGTAATGTATGAAGTGTATGTTGAACGTTACTGTACTGCTGTAGTGGTTGTGGTTGTGAGTGTGGTCTGTAACCAGTGTAATGTATGAAGTGCTTGTGGTTGTGAGTGTTATCTGTAACCAGCTCGATCACGCTAACCAGATGCAAACAATCATATTGTAAATATGGCATCAGTGGAATTGCATACACCGTAAATTATCACTTCCAAAGACATAACTTGAACTAAAAAACACAATTTGAACTAAAAAACACCATTTGAACTAAAAAACACCATTTGAACTAAAACACACCATTTGAACTAAAACACACCATTTGAACTAAAACACACCATTTGAACTAAAACACACCATTTGAACTAAAACACACCATTTGAACTAAAAAACACCATTTGAACTAAAAAAACACCATTTGAACTAAAACACACCATTTGAACTAAAAAACACCATTTGAACTAAAAAAAAACACAATTTGAACTAAAAAACACAATTTGAACTAAAAAACACAATTTGAACTAAAAAACACAATTTTACCTTTACATATACAATAATAAACACTAAACATTAAGATGGGATGGGAATATTTATTTGCTAATTTATGTACAGCATATTTTTATTATAATTCTAGTTTCCTCCCTAGACCTCCATCAAGCTTATAACCCCCCCCCCCCCCCGACCCTCCTTCAAGATAAATTTTTTACATTTTTAGATAGAAAAATGTTCCAGACGAAGGCCAGTTCCTCTTAAATTACAGGCTCGAAAAATCGACACCTAAATGGCATGAAAAGTCTTAATATTGACGTAGAAATGTGGCGAAAACTCTTAAAATCGCCAAACTAGTGGACCGTATGTCTAAAAATCTGAAAAATAATGGGGAGGAAAATAATGGGGAGGAAAATAATGGGGAGGAAAATAATGGGGAGGAAAATAATGGGGAGGAAAATAATGGAGAGGAAAATAATGGGGAGGAAAATAATGGGGAGGAAAATAATGGGGAGGAAAACAATGGGGAGGAAAATAATGGGGAGGAAAACAATGGGGAGGAAAATAATGGAGAGGAAAACAATGGGGAGGAAAATAATGGGGAGGAAAATAATGGGGAGGAAAACAATGGGGAGGAAAATAATGGAGAGGAAAACAATGGGGAGGAAATTAATGGGGAGGAAAATAATGGGGAGGAAAATAATGGGGAGGAAAACAATGGGGAGGAAAATAATGGAGAGGAAAACAATGGGGAGGAAAATAATGGGGAGGAAAACAATGGGGAGGAAAATAATGGAGAGGAAAACAATGGGGAGGAAAATAATGGAGAGGAAAACAATGGGGAGGAAAATAATGGGGAGGAAAATAATGGGGAGGAAAATAATGGGGAGGAAAACAATGGGGAGGAAAATAATGGAGAGGAAAACAATGGGGAGGAAAATAATGGGGAGGAAAACAATGGGGAGGAAAACAATGGGGAGGAAAATAATGGGGAGGAAAATAATGGGGAGGAAAATGGAGGACCAGAAAACGATCCGGCTTCCCTTAAGGGGAGGTATTTAGTTTGTTCCCTAGACCTCCATCAAGCTTAAAATTACACCCCCTTGAGTCCCTTTCAAGATAAATTTGTACATTTTTCGGTAGAAAAATTTCCCGGCCGAAGGCCGGTTCCTCTTAAATTACAGGCTCGCTATCGCTCGCCAGGATAAAATCGACACCTGAATTGCACGAAAGGTCTTAATATGGGGTGAAAGTTCTTAAAATCGCTAAACTAATCGTGCAAACGTTTTATAACATCAAAAACAATGGGGCTAAACATGAGGGAGAAAGGGGTCAAGAAAAAAATCCCTCAAGTGGAGATCTCCCCTTAAGTGTTGATATTTGGCTTGACTCCCTGAACTGTGGAGAGAAATGGGACCTCCAAAATAAAACCCGTATTGGCAGCACTTGACTCGCTACCCCGTTCATCCATCAAGGGTGTAGTGGCTGGTTTTTGTTCTATTTAATCATTTATTTATGTATTTCTTTAAGTTTCCTCGCTAAACCTCCATCAAGCTTAGAAGACAAAAACCCTATACCCCCTTCAAGATAAATGTGTACATTTTACGGTAGAAAAATGTCCTGCTCGAAGCATCACAGGCTCGGTATCGCTCGCCTGGGAAAGATCGACACCTAAATTGCACAAGGTCTTAACATTGACAACAAAATGGGGCGAAAGGTGTTAAAATCGCCAAACTAATGAGCCGAACGTCTTAAAATATCAAAACTAATGGGGCTAAGCATAAGGGAGAAGGTGCCCCCCAAAAAGCACAAACTACCTCCCCCTTTAAGGGGAGGTCTCCACTTGAGGGATTTTTTTCTTGACCCCTTTCTCCCTCATGTTTAGCCCCATTGCTTTTGATATTATAAAACGTTTGACCCATTAGTTTACCGATTTTAAGAACTTTCACCCCATATTAAGACCTTTCGTGCAATTCAGGTGTCGATTTTATCCTGGCGAGCGATAGCGAGCCTGTAATTTAAGAGGAACCGGCCTTCGGCCGGGAAATTTTTCTACCGAAAAATTTACAAATTTATCTTGAAAGGGGGTCTAGGGGGTGTTTTTTTTAGCTTGATGGAGGTCTAGGGAACAAACTAAATACCTCCCCTTAATAGTTGCCAAAATATAATAAAAAGCACAAACTACCTCCCCCTTTAAGGCCCAGGAACTCATTTGCTCGATACCCCATGTTTAGGTCGGGGTATCACACGAGCGCTTTTATCGGCAATTTTCGATGAGCAAGTTTATTCGTTTATTTAACAGGGTACACTCGGATGCCGTAGTCTCTAGCCCACTCATACTAATTCCGGGATTTCACGTATTTCTAATTATGGAAGTATATCTCTGGACACGAATTTATGAATATATTTGTCTATACATCAACTACAGAACTATGTATACTGTTCATTGTAAAGCAAGTTCTATCCAATAATTAATCCGGATAGATATAATTGCATAGAGAAACACATAGGGGATCCACGAATTATCCCGAGTGTACATAAACTTGACACAACAAAGCTGCTGCTCCGCGCCCTAACATCAAACGTTCAGATCTGCTAAGCTGCCAAAAGCTAAATTAAAGCTACGAGAACCCGTTGACGTATTTTCCCCCCAAGACGTTCTCGATGGAGTTCATTTATATATATTAATTAAGGGGGGATAGTTCACTTGGTGTTCGATTATTTGCATTTATTTATTATTTTTCTAGTTTCCTCCCTAGACCTCCATCAAGCATAAACAAATCCACCCCCCAGACTCGCCTTCAAGATAAATTTGTACATTTTTCGGTAGAAAAATTTCCTGGCCGAAGGCCGATTCTTCCTAAAATTACAGGCGCGCTCTCGTTCGCGAGGAAAAAATCGATAAAAATTGACAAATAAATGGGGTGAAATGTCTTAGAATCGCCAAACTAATAGGCCGAACATCTACAAATCTGAAAACCAATGTGGCTAAACACAAGGGAGAAGGGGGATCCAGAAAAACAACCCATCTCCCCTACTACATAACCTGGCCACAACAATGCTAACATCAACATCAAACGGGCCGATATGGATCTTTGCTAAGCTGCCAAAAGCTAAACTACTAAAAAAAAAACTTGGAGTATTTTCCCTAAGATGTTCTCTATGTAGTTAATTTAAATATTTGGCGACGTCCCTTTAATTTATTGTAGATACTATTAATCGATTGTATTCAAATTTCTCGCTACCAAGAATACACTTGAGACCTCTGATGGACGCTTCTGAACTAGCGCCAGAGCTTCGACTGTCGACATCAACAATACTTAACACCTAGGACATGCAGTTTATCATGATTTCTTGTGATACTATTTTGTTTTTATTATACAGTATAAGACTACACTAAATCCTTATAAAGCATATATGGGTATGGGTGACTTTAAAATATAATAAACAACAGTATGCATAGGCTATAATATGTGTCAGATACAAACATTTCCACAGACCGCTTATAATAAAAACAAATTGAAAGAGAGAGAGGGAGTAGAGATCCGCGATGTATACAGTTTCCCATGATGCACCACGGTAAACATTGCGTTCAGCGCCTCTCTGTCGGCCACTTTTGGCATTTGTTGGTAGGGAGAATGAACAGGCTTTGAAGTATCTCTCTTAACTCTTTTTACTACCATAGATCCTTCTTAAACTGCACAAAATCATCTAAATGTAAATAGAATAAAACTGATAAGATGTAGCCGGCACAGAAGGGATTAATCCAGTCCCTCTTGTACATTTTTCGATATCAAAATTTGGCCGGTTCCTCTTAACCCGAGAACCGAGAACCTCATGTAACTGGGACACACACCAAGAAGTGGGGTACATCATACCCCTAGGCTAAATAAATTTGTAAACAATATATGTATGACTTAAATTCATATTTTTTCACCAACTAACTTTGCTTCTTAAAGGGGGTAGTGCTTTGTTTTTGGCCTACTGTATATATACATTTATTTATTTTTTAATTTTCTCGCTAGACCTCTATCAAGCTTAAAGAGATACCGACCCCCTTTCAAGATTAATTTGTAAAAAATTTGGTAGAAAAATTTCCCGGCTGAAGGCCGGTTTTTTGCTGAAATTACAGGCTCTCTGTCGCTCGCCAGAAAATAGACTCCTAAATGGCATGAAACGTCTTAATATTGACAACTAATGAGGCGAAAGATCTTAAAATGGCCAAACTAACAGAACGAACGTCTTCAAATCCTAAAACTATTATGTTAAACATGAGGGAGAACTTCTTTGATTTCCCATGGAATGACTTCTGCTTCTGTGGCCGAGGACCCGAGGAGAGTGCTGAACGCATTACCGAGGTAATCCTCTCGGGCATGGAAGCGCCCACCTTTAATAATGTATGCATAAGTGTGTGTGCGTGTGTGTATTAGAATATATGTATGTATTTACTTGAGTTTGTTTATGTATATGTGTGTATATGTATATGTGCATTTATGTATGTACAGTATATGTGTATGTATGTGTGCGCATATGTGTATGTATGTATGCGTTAATTATCTATATATGTATGTGTCTATAGTGTATACTGTTTGTGGTTCAAGGCTCGAGCCCGGCTGAGAGTATTCTATCACAAACAAACAAACAAACAAACAAACAAACAAACAAACAAACACACACACACACTAAAGAATGTCCCATAGACTATAATTCCCCCCAGCTGTCTCTACTTATTTGATATCCTTCTTTTGTTCTCTACCGAGGATTACCTCCCATTGTAGTAGGCTTTACCTGACCCTACCTGTACGGACCCGTAGGCCGTTTCGCCTTTACCCTTTTCAAACTCCTCATTTGATCTCTTCCGACGTTTGACATTCCATTCTAATTGGCTTTACCTGACCTACAGTCCGTTGCCCCATTAACCCTTTTCCAATTCCCTCATTTAATCTCTCCCAAGGATTTAACTCCCATTATTAGCCTCACCTGACCCTACCAGAACAGTTTTTGTATGTATGTATGTTTGTTTGCATACGTGAGCGTTTATGTATACGGGCATGTGCACACTTACTGCATGTTCTTATGTTCTTATATATGTATGTATATATATGCGTATGTATGTGTGTACGTATGTGTATATATGTATGTTCTGTATATATATATGTAAAATAAATGTGTACTGTATATTCACTGTATATCACTTACTCTCATGGTTAATTTATGATAATTTGTATTTTACACTAGCATAATTATTGTATTAATTTCTTGTTTTAATGTAAAGTATATTATACTCACACATTGTAAACTGAGCTTACCATTTGCACATCTGTACATCTCATGTTCATCCACTAAATTGTAAAATGTGTATTTTCAGCTCATGAGGCTGCCATTCTTTAATAAACCGTTTATTATCATTATTATTATTATTATTACATTCCATTTTCTTTCTCTCAGTCTAATGCAAAAACATCTTGGTTTACTTACGCTTGTTCTACTGCTGTTCGCTTGTTCTACTGCTGTTCGCAATAAGGAGGAAGCATTCAAACAGTACCGACGCCTTAAAACTCAAGAATCTCATTCTTCCTATGTTTCTGCCCGGAATCAAGCCAAATCTGTTCTTCGACTTGCCAAGCACTCTTTCATCAATAATAAATGCACTGAACTATCCAACTCTAGCTCTTCCCAAGCTTTCTGGCATCTAGCCCAAATCCTCTCCAACAATTTTTCTTCCTCGTCTTTCCCTCCCCTTTTACACTCTGATGGCACAACCATCACTTCTTCCTCTGACAAAGCTGAACTCTTCGTTCAAACTTTTGCTAGAAACTCCACCTTGGATGATTCCGGTGCTATTCCTCCCTCTCCACCCCCTTCTCTCCTAACGGGGAAACGGTTGCAAAATTATTGGTAAATCTTTTAACTCACACGAATCTAAGAATTTCTTCTTCAATCAAGTTTTCAACTTGAGGAATGGGCTTCCCCGAGACGTTATAGACTGCATCACCGTTGATTCATTTAAATTCCGGCTAGACAAATATCTCGCATCAAACCCGCGACTGACTGCGTTTGTAAATGAATAACTTTATTTTATCCTCCCCTCAGTTACTAACCCATATGTCCCCTACTAACTTCCTAGTCCTGCCACGTTAGTGGCAGGGCAGTAGTTCCCTTTCCAATGTTCCCTTACCCACTCTAAACCACTGTTTGGACACTTGATCCTCAGTGTTTTGGAGGACTAGAAGGGTCACTAGATCTGTTGTTGCTTGATTTCCTTTGTACTCCTTTGTACTTACGCCTAATATCCTAATCTCTTCTAAAGATGTACTTTCTACCCTCTCTGGGCTTAATACTAAGAAAGCGTACAGTCTAGATGGTGTTCCTTCTGTTGTAGTAAATAACTGTGCTTCCGTGCTGACCCCCTGCCTAGGCAAACTCTTTCGTCTCTGTCTATCCTCTAACGTCTTTCCTTCATGCTAGAAGTTTGCTCTCATTCAACCTGTCCCAAAGAAGGGTGACCGCTCTCAACCCTCCAACTATCGTCCAAATGCTCTCATCTCTTATATCTCTAAAGTTTTTTTAACTATTCTTGCTTCCAAATTTCTTAAGCATTTCTCTTCTCATAATCTGCTCTCAGATCGCCAGTATGGCTTCCTTAAGGGTCGCTCTACTGGTGATCTTCTCTCATATCGTACTAACTCTTGGTCATCCTCCTTTCAGGACTTCGTTGAGACTTTTTCTATTGCGCTAGACATATCGAAGGCCTTCGATAAAGTCTGGCACAAATCTTTAATATCTAAACTACTCTCCTTCGGTTTCTATCCCTCCATCTGTGCCTTTGTCTCTAATTTCCTTTCCGGCCGTTCCATAGCTGCGGTTGTGGAGGGCCATCGCTCACTTCCTCATCCCATCAACTCCGGTGTTCCTCAGGGCTCTGTCCTATCTCCTATTCTCTTTCTAATTTACTAAATGATCTTCTCAACTGTACTTCCAGTCCTATCCATTCATATGCAGACGACTCTACCTTACACTACTCAATTAGTTTTCCAGAACGCCCCAGCCAGCAATCCCTCAAAGACAAACGTAATGAAGCCATAGAACACTTATCTTCTGATCTAACTACTATATCCAATTGGGGCAGAGAAAGCCTAGTTACCTTTAATGCTTCCAAAACCCAATTTCTTCATCTAGCTACCCGTCCGGGACTCCCAGTGGACTATCCCTTATTCTTCAACAATACAAAATCAATCCTTCATCTTTTCTCAATATTCTTGGTGTCTCTTTTTCTTCTGCTCTCACTTGAAAGGCCCATATTACCAGTCTTGATAAGGCAGCCTCCCAGAAGCTGGGTGTGCTCAACCGCCTCAAGGGGTTATTTACCCCTGCACAGCTTCTTGCTCTGTACAGGGGCACAGTGCGTCCTTGTATTGAGTATTGTTCACATGTGTGGGGAGGATCCTCTCACACCGCACTCCTAGACAAAGTAGAAAGGAAGGCCTTTCGTATCATTAACTCCCGTCCACTCACCAACTCTTTGCAATCTCTCTCTCTCCGCCGCAAAGTTGCATCTCTTTCAATGTTAGAGCTTTCACAGTGTATACCACCTCCTCTACGTAGGGTATGTAGTACCCGTCTTGCAACACAATCCCATCCCTACTCTGTGCAACTCTCCAACCCAAGAGTGAAACGTTATTCTCAGACTTTCTTCTATTAAACTGCTGAGCTCTGGAACTCTCCCAGAATCAGTCTTTACCTTTTCCTATGACTTAAATTGCTTCAAACTCCGTGTATCTAGGCATTTTGGATCGAACGTCCCTTGATTTTGGCCCTGTCACTCTTTCAACTCAGGGGAGGCACTCGATACAGGCAGTTCTGCCTTTTGTCTCCCTCACTCACATAGAAAGAAAAAAAATTCAATGGTACTAAAATCATATTTGGCTTTCTGGCTCTCATCTGAAGCATATTTAACAAGTTTCAGTGAGTATTAAAAATAGCAGGCGCTGTGGCATGAAATTTTGTATATTAAAAGAATTACCTTGATATAAAAATTAAAACTATATAAATGCTGACCAAAAAATGACCTTGATAAAAAATAAAAAATAAATAAATACTGACCAAACTAGGCGAAACACTATACTAGTAGAATCTTGTTTATGACTCCCTAACCCTGACAAATAATTACCACATGATTAACCCCTTCTGTACCGGCGGTCTTTTTAATTATATTCTAGCTATATTTAGATGATTTTGTGCAGTTTAAGAAGGATCTGTGGTTGTAAAAAGGGTTAAGTGAGAGAAATCAGCTGCTAAAGGTTTCAATATATCATCAGCTATAAATAAACCGACAACAGAAGCTGACGGCCTGATGATGGAGGGACCCGCTGTGCACCCCAGAACGCCCAGAACATCCACGCTTACCTGTTGAAGAGTAGAGAAACGCAATATATTAGAAACATTCGTATAAAAAGGTAAATACGGTCATAATTTATCGATGCATAATATGAGGGTTATACATTCACAACAGGTGCATTAAAATTTGGGTATTTAAACTACAATCTGATGAAAAGTAGAGAAACACAATGTATTAGAAAACATTCATATAAAATGGTAAATACTGTCAAATTTATCGAGACACAATATGATGGTGATACAGTAACAACAGGTGCATTAGAATTTGGGCATTTAATCAACAGGTTAAACACTTATATTACCTAATGAAAAGAAGAGAAACGCAATGTATTAGAAACATTCGTATATAAAGGTAAATACTGTCCAGTCACTGTAAATCAATCAACTGTAAATCAATCATAATTTAAATGATGGGGAATTTATCGAGACACAATATAAAGGTTATACAGTAACAACAGGTGCATTAGAATTTGGGCATCTAAACGACAGGATAAAACTTTAATTTCAGAGTTACATGCATCCAAAGTGAGAAGTGGGGTGTGAGATACCCCAAGGGAGCTGTAGAGTGTGGGAGCTATCTGAGTAACTCATCCTGCCTCCACCAGAGCCTGACTTTTGCACCCCTCACCAAGCGGCTGGCTGCTGACGTCATGCGCTGACACAAAAATAACGCGTTTTGCACACCTTTCCGGGGAAGGGAACTAGTACGAGAAAATGAGTTGATGAGGCGAAATGCTTTTGACTATCCTTTCGAGAAGTGCGGTATGGGTGGAACCTCCCCACAAATGCGAACAATACTCGATGTACTTCCATGCCTAATATTATAATATGAAAGGTGCAAATATACAAAGGAGGGTTTATTTATTAATATAACTATTATTATTATTATTGTTACCGGTATTATTATTATTTGGATTATCATTATATATATATATATATATATATATATATATATATATATATATATATATATACTGTAGGCCTATATACAGTATATATATTTTTTTCTTTTTCTTTTTCTTTTTGGTAATCTCCCAGTGATAATTTTTTTTTTTTTTTTTTTTAAAGACCTCCGTCTACGTATTGTGAAAAACCTGTTATCCTCCGGCAAATTGTGGGGTTGAGTGAGTGAAGGGGGGGACAGTGAATGAAGGAGGATACATGTTTTTCATAATACGTGTTGCTAGCCCCAAACGCGCGAGCAACTGTGGCTTTCAACCATCCGACACATCCCCTTTTATTTATGTGCATCACACATGTTACATACAAATAAAGTTTATGTTTTGTTTTACCCTACTGTGGAAAGACTACGGATACACCACTCCTGCCCGGGCCTCAGTGATAATTATACAGTATACTAACAAGGAAAGGAGTGGGGTAGGTCAGGAGGCATAGCCAATCGCTCATTAGCTTATATC
This sequence comes from Paralithodes platypus, assembly GCA_032716605.1. NCBI lineage: Eukaryota > Metazoa > Arthropoda > Malacostraca > Decapoda > Lithodidae > Paralithodes > Paralithodes platypus. Next base: position 1,930,068 of record CM064512.1, read on the forward strand.
TTGTTGGCAAACATCAATGACTTGTACGAATTCCTGCATTATATTAACCTACAAACTATGACAATTCATGCATCTGTCTGGATATGGAAGATATATAAGTGTATAGCCTAATGATAGCTTATGCATATGTATAATTCACACACACACACACACACACATTTGTTATATATATATATATTGTGACGCACCCCAGTGCTGGGCAACGCAACCTGATTGTACTCCTTGGTACTCCACTGTACCGCCCGTGATCTGGCTACCGTCAGCCGCTATGTATATTGAGTGTGACAACTTATAACTATGTTCTTTGTATCTCTGCAAAGGTCTCGTCATGTGCTAACCAGTGGTGGGTTTTGTTTTAAGCCATGTCGAGACCTTCCATTTAATATGTAGTATCAATAGAGAAGTTGATAGATAGGATAATGGGAATTCAGAGAGAGAGAGTGAGTTGGGCTTCAGAGCAAGAGGGTAGCAACACGCCGCGCTGCCGGCCGGGTGGTTGCCAGACGTATGGACTGGTTGGCAGCCTTGCCCTTATAGCTAGGCGCGATAGGGTTGGTAGTCCATTGTTGCCTGCCTGGGCTGGGCCCATGTTGTCGTACAGCACACTGCCTGGAGGTTGGCTGTGTGTTCCTTGACCAGGTTGCCTAGAACCTTTGAGATTCTAACATCCCTTGCTCTCTCTCCCCACTTCTCACGGTTGCACTCTTTCTCTCTGACGACATTACTCTCATTTCATTCTTCTCTCTATTTAAATGCATAACCTTCCCTTGAGGTCCTAAAGGAGTTTCAGCACTCACCTCTCGTATTACTCTTAGGACAAGCATATATTTACATGTATTAGATTTAAGGGGTTAATGTGAACAGCGATCTTCTTGATGAGGATAGTTGGTGAACGTTCTACATGTTCACGAGTTATATGCCCTGCTCATCATCCCATTTGTGACTAGACTGGTGCCATGTGTAAGAGCCCGACCATGCCCAGGAGTTGTCTGTAGAGGGACGAGGACTTAGCCTTGATTTGCATACCGAGCCAGGAGCGAGTGTAGCACCCGAGACTACAGCTCGCTCGTAGTGCCGGTATAGTAGAGTAACGTAATTTATCTGTCCTTGTGTTCTCTACAGTCTTCTCCTGGGTTCTCGCTTTCGGTGCTGGGACTCGTTGTTCCTGTGACTTGGCCTGCTAGCTAGAACACATGGGGATGATGAGTGGGATATATCTTTATTTTACTATGCATTGCAGCTCTCTTTAAGTATATATCTATAACACTACAATACACATTACTCACACACAAGACAACACTATTAATACTTTCATGTATCAATTAACTGCACTGTCGTTTTGCTGCTGTGTCCGGAGTTCTGTTGCGTAGGGCGCATACGGACTCGAGGGGAGACAGAGTGAGAGAAGCGAAGTAGCCTATGCGGTAGTAGGCTACCGGCGCAGTACTGTTGCCTGCAACCTTTTAGTTATTCCAAGTATAGATTCATTATTATAATAAGTGACTACTATTTATGTTCCTCCCATGTGTATTATTAGGTATCTACTGGATCATGAACATCTTGTATGCTACATGCTAGTGCATGTTAGTAGGGGACAGTTAGTGTAGTGCACGCGCTTTCAAGTAGGCGTGTACATTTGTCATTTAGCATTTCACTGTCATACCTTTAGCCTGCTTCTATTCTACATTATTAGAGGCTTAATATTAACGTAGTTTCTTGAGTATTGCATTTCTTTAGTAATAACGTAACCTATAAATGTCTGAGGGAGTTTAGCCTCATAGCCTACCCCTGTTGTACACTTTCGCCGAGTTAAGGTACCTCGTTACCGTAGACGATAACTCTGTAGGGCGTTGGTGCTTTTGTTGTCTGGAGCATATAGTATTTGGGACTGGAATCGAGCGTGTCGTTGTCACTTAAGCCATTTCTGTCCTACGATCAAGAATCCCGAATATGTATTGCCGATCCAGCCGTAACAATATATATATATATATATATATTAGATTTTATTTTTTTTCTATGTGAGTGAGGGAGGCAAAAGGCAGAAATGCCTGTAGCGAGTATCTCCCCCAAAGCTGAAAGAGTGACAGGGCCAATAACAAGGGACGTTCGAGCCAAAACCCCTAGACATCCGGAGTTTGAAGTAATTTAAGTCATAGGAAGAGGGAAAGACTGATTCTGGGAGAGTTACAGAGCTCAGCTGTTGAATAGAAGACAAAGTAACGTTTCACTCTTGGGTTGAACAGTTACACAGAGTAGGGGTGGGATTGTGTTGCAAGCCGGGTACCACATGCCCTACATAGAGGAGGTTGATATACTGTACACTGGGAGAGCACTCAGGAACACTATAAATTATTATAGTAGCGATAGAATAACGAGAGAGATGCAACATTGCGGCGGAGAGTTGGTGAGTGGACGGGAATTAATTTTTTTTTTTTTTTTTTTTTTTTTTAAGAGACAATGAACGGAGGAAGGAAAAACACAGATAAAACAAAAAGGTCCATGTGCCTAAAGGCATCCTCCATTCATAAAATGTTTGTAACAACTGGATTTAAACATTTGTTGATTGTAAGTTTGTGGAAAGCAATTCGAGGGAAGTGAATTCCAAAGAGTAGTAGCTCTGGGGATAAATGAATTCTGATAAGCAGAAGTTCTGCATTGTGGAGGAGAAAGTGTAAATTCATGGGCGCTCTCAGCTGCCCTAGTTCTACGGGGAAAGATGTGGAGAGGCGGCACAATTGAAGCAAGTTCCTCGGAACAATTGCTGTGAAAATATCTGTAGAATAATGCAAGGGATGCAACGTTTCTTCGTATGGCTAATGTAGGAAGGTCCTGTGTGATTGCAGGGTTATTGATTAATCTAATAGCTTTATTTTGAATTTTGTCCAACTGCCTCAATGCAACCACTCCACTTCCACCCCACAGAGGTGAACAGTAATCCATCTGAGAGCGCACATGACTTTTATATATTACGGCCAACTGCTCGTCAGTGAAGAATTCTCGAACTCTGTACAGGAGTCCCAGTTTTTTAGAGGCATTCTTAGCAATGCTTCTAACATAATGTGTCCAGCTCAAGTTAGTAGTTAATGTTACACCGAGAATGTCAATACTAGGGGAAGTGGGAATATTTACATCATTAAAAAATATATGGGAGTCAGTGAGATTCTGTCGGTTAGAAAATTGAATGTACTTGGTTTTCTGTGCATTAAAGGAAACTAGATTCTCTTGTCCCCATTCATTAATTCTAGAAAGGTCCTGGTTCAGAGAAATTGCAGTGTTTATTTTTGAATTTATAAGATCGGGTTGGGTGAAAGAATTGGTAAATGTGAAGGAACTGTGGAGTGTTGAGTCATCTGCGTAGGAATGTATTGGATTATGAGTGGTAGATATGAGATCATTGATATGAATGAGGAACAGAGTTGGGGCCAAAACTGATCCCTGGGAACACCAGCATTTATTGAGTGAAATTGAGAATAAAGGCCATCTACCATTACACGTATTTTTCTGTTATGAAGATAAGAAGAAATTAGTGGAACTAATGATGCAAGGCCGTAGTGTGACATCTTCGACAATAAGGATTGATGCCAGACTCTATCAAATGCCTTTGATATATCCAGTGCTATTGTATGTGTTTCACCATGTTGGTCTGTAGCTTGGTTGATTTGATGCGTAAGAAGGCAAAGAATGTCTGCAGTTGATCGACATCGTCTAAAACCATATTGCCTATCACTGATTAATTTATTATTCTCCAGATGCTTAATTATGTGATTATTTAATATAATTTCAAAAACTTTGCCAAGAGTGGAAGTTATAGCTATTGGTCTGTAGTTTGATGGATCTGAAGAGGCACCTTTTTTAGGAACTGGATGGATGTTTGCTTCTTTCCAGGGTACTGGGAAGCATGAGGTATGAGTACACAGACGGAAAAATTTTGCCAATACAGGAGCGAGCACCAAGGAGCAATTCTTAAGTACTATTGGAGGAATTTCATCTGGACCAGGAGCCTTATCTACTGAGAGATTCTGCAAAATAGTTTTGACATGTCTGGTGTGGATCTTAAGTGAGGGAATTTCAGGTGAATTAAAATTAAGTACAGGGACATCTTGATTTATGTCATCTAAGGTTGAGTTGGTGGAGAAAATATCTGCAAGAAGGTTAGCTTTACCTCGTGGGTCACTTACAAGATTGCCAGTCGGAGATTTTAATGGTGGAATGGATGAAGCAGTAGTGAAGTTGGATTTGAATGAGTTAAGAGTAGACCAAAATATTTTGTTATCATTTGGATTATTTAGAAGTTTATTTGCCTGCTTATGGAGAAAGTTTGATTTAGTTAGGTTTAATACAGTTTTGGCATGATTTCTGATGTTTCTAAAGTAATTAAAGGCTTCATGTGTTTTTGATCTTGTGTATGCATTGTAGGCTATTGCTTTTTGTTCAGTTACTCTAGCACAATTATGGTCAAACCATTTAGGTGAATTAGATCTTTTACTGTACTTTTGATGAGGAATAAAAGTTTCCATTCCAATTTTTACAAAATCTTGTATGTGGCTCAAGGTGGAGTGTGCATCATTAGAAAAGAAAGAGGTCCAGGGAATATCAATAAAGAAACCTTGAAGACCCTCCCAGTCTGCCCTATCGTAATGCCATTTAGTCACCAAAACAGGTTCAGAGTGGGAAGGTGTGGTAGGTGATAGACAGGTGGCCTGTATCAGACAGTGATCAGAAGATCCAAGTGGGGACCTCACTGTAACATCATAATTTTCTGAATTGGTTGTTAAAAATAAGTCCAGTAGGTGGGAATTATGATTAGGATTATCTGGTACACGGGTGGGTTGGTTGACTAGTTGAATGAGATTAAATGAGTCTGCAAATAGCTCACATTCAAGACCAGCATCATCAGTCCTGGCTGAATGAGTGAGCCATTCAACATTATGGACATTAAAATCACCCAACACAGTGATTTCAGAAGAAGCATTTAAGTTGAGGACACTGAGTTGTGAGGACAGAGAATCAAAAAGACTTTGCTCTGGAGGAGTATTTGGGGAACGGTAGATGCAACATATGTATTTAAATTTACCAGCAGAAATTAATTTGTATATAGAATAATCAAAATAGGGACAATTGAAACTAGTAACCTCCTCCAGGGCAATTTCAGATTTTGCGAAGCAACATACACCACCTTTAGGTCTGAAATTTTGGAGCAGTTGATAACCTGGAAAATTAAATCTAGATGTGTCAGATGTGGATGTTACTTGAGTCTCTGTCAAAAAAAGGAGAGTAGGGGATTCTGCTTGAAGAAATTGGTGTACAGAATTGATGTTAGAGTGAAGTCCCCTTATATTACTAAAGAAATAGCTGTACTGACAAGCAGCTTTGGGACGTTGCAATGCTCTTGACACAGTCGCATGATGACGACCGGGAGGGCCCTGTGTCAATAACCCAACCCTGCCGGGGGTGGATATCCGAGGGACCACCAGGTTTGCTCTTAACAATTGTACTGCCATATTTATAAGGTAAGTGTATGGTGTTACATGTATGATATGTAGTGGGAAGAGTAGTATTTTATGGATAGAGGATAGCGATGTAGGGCAATGTCGTGAAGTTGGATGTGTATGTTATATAAAGAGGGTTTTCCTGATACCCCTGATGTGTGAGGCAGAAAGATATGTATCCAGCTACCAAGGCCTGGGAGAGAAAATGGAATTCAGGCTATTCCCTGAGTCTCCCGAAACCTTGGCGGTAGTACTTCCCTGGGCGGGGCTGCCTACCCCTACTACCTACAAAGTAATTATATCTATCTATCTATCTATCTATCTATCTATCTATGTATACTCAGGCCCAATCCCCACGTTTCCTACTTTTTATTTTATTTTCCTCGATTATATACATATACATATACACACAAAATATTTCCCATGTTGGTGTAACCCTGACAAATATCACCATTGTAAACAAGAGCCCAGCACGTGTCTCAGCATACATAGTGTGTGTGGCTTGGTAATACAGCCTTGGTGGATACTTAAGGGGAGTCACCTGATTTTTTTTGGTATCTCCTTTATCTCTTAAGAAAGCTAGATGAGAATAATAATGGAGTATCAAGATGATAATGTACACACACACACACACAGTATAATATGTTAATTAGCCACAACCCAGGCTGTATTACCAAGCCCCACACACACACACACACACACACACACACACACACACACAGTATAATATGTTAATTAGCCACACCCAGGCTGTATTACCACACACACACACACACACACACACACACACACACACACACACACACACACACACATATACTGAGACACGTGTGGCAGGCTCTTTTTGGTTTACACGAGTGATATATTTTGTTATCTTTCTCTCCTTTTCTCTCTTTCCCTGGCTTGTATTCATTCGGCCCCATTCAGACTACTGTTTTAAGACATTTACCCCCAATCAAGTGTTAATATTTTCCTGGCGAGCGGTAGCGAGCCAGCATTTATATATGTGTTTTTGACAGCAAACTAAATTTGTAAATTTTTCGATAGAAAAATGTCTCCGGCGAAGCCGGATTTCTCCATACAATGCTGGCTCGCTATCGCTCGCCAGGAAAAAATAGACACCTGGATGGGGATAAAAGTCTTAAAACAGTTGGCTGAATGGGGCCGAATGGATACAAGCCAGGGAAAGAGAGAAAGATAAAACAAAATATATCACCCGTGTAAACCAAGAGCCTGCCGCACGTGTCTCAGTATGTGTGTGTGTGTGTGTGTGTGTGTGGGTAATACAGCCTTGGTGTGGCTAATTAACATATTATACTGTGTGTGTGTGTGTACATTATCATCTGGGGTACTCCATAATTAGTCTTCTGATACTTTCTCCTTTGTTATTCCTGTTAAGGGGAGATATTTAGTTTGTTCCCTAGACCTCCATCAAGCTTAAAATTAAACCTCCTTGACCCCCTTTCAAGATAAATTTGTACATTTTTCGGTAGAAAAATTTCCCGGCCAAAGGCCGGTTCCTCTTAAATTACAGGCTCGCTACCGCTCGCCAGGAAACAATCGACACCTATATGGCACGAAAGGTCTTAAAATTGACAGAAATGGGGCAAAAGTTCTTAAAAACACCAAACTACTGGGGAGAACGTCTTAAAATCTCAAAAGCAATGGGGCTAAACACGAGGGAGAAAGGGGTCCCGAAAAAAATCCCTCAAGTGGAATTCTCCCCTTAAGGCGGGAATGGGTTTACTTATATCGCTCGCCAGGAACAAAACGACACCTAAATGGCACGAAAGGTCTTAAAATTGACAACGAAATGGAGCTAAAGGTGTTGAAATCGCCAAATTAATGGGTCGAACGTCTTATAATGTCAAAACTAATAGGGCTAAACATGAGGGAGAAAGGGGTCCAGAAAAACGACCCGTCTACCGGTATGTCTATGGCTCGAACGTCCCTTGATGTTGGCCCTGTCACTCTTTCAACTATGGGGGAGGCACTCGCTACAGGCCGTTCTGCCTTCTGTCTCCCTCACGCACATAGAATAAAAAACTAAAACAAAATCCCCTACCACGAGGAGAGGGGGTTGGGGGGCTTCGCTTAATCCCCCCCCCCCAATCCCCCCCCCCCCCCCCCAATCCCGCCCCCCTCTATTTTGCTCGATTAATTGGGCGATTACAAGACATTTAGCCCCATTCAGGTGTCGATGGAACCCGTGTATGTGAATCTATGTTGGAGTGAACGTCTTAAAATGACATACATGATGGGGCTAAGCATGAGGGAGAAGGGGAGAGTTCCACTTGACCCCTTTCTCCCTCTTGTTTAGCCCCATTGCTTTTCTAATTTTAAGACGTTCACCCCATTATTTTGATGATTTTAAGAACTTTTAACCCATTTCTGTCAATTTTAAGACCTTTCGTGCAATTTAGGTGTCGATTTTATCCTGGCGAGCGATAGCGAGCCTGTAATTTAAAAGGAACCGGCTTTCAGCCGGGACATTTTTCTACCGAAAAATGTACAAATTTATCTTGAAAGGGGCTCAAGGGGGTCTAATGTTAAGCTTGATGGAAGTCTAGCGAACTAACTAAAACCCTCCTCTTAACTCCTGTACCGGCGACGTCTTTTTCATTTGATTTCAGCTACATTTAGACGATGTTATGAAACTTAGGCAGGATATATATAGTAGCTACAAGGATTAATTGGGATAGTCTGCAGTCTCTTTTAAGGGGTAGACGTCTTTAAGGGGTAGACGTCTTTCCTAAGCTCAACAAAATCGTCTAATAGTTACCAGCATATAATGAAAAGTACAGTTGGCCAAATAAAGTCGCGTCGCCGCTGTCATTACGTTTAGTTCGCTGTGTGCTGTATTACTGTCTGTCAGATGTTGAATAGGGTGTGTAAAGATAGGAACATGGTTGTATAACTCACTCGGAACTATGAATTAATGCTTAGATAGATGTAGAGGGAAAGCTGTGATGCCCTGACCTACCCCACTAGTCCTCCTTCCCCTGTTAACCCTTTCTGTACTGGCAACGTATTTCTCTCTCTCTCTCTCTCTCTCGGGGTCAACCGGGGTCTCTCGGGGTCAACCAGACAGGGTAGTGTAAGTCAAATACGAACTGAAAATTCAGACAATGCACAATCAGTAACATCCAACTCTAATACTCTTAAGGTGTTTTATGTAAATGCTCGTAGCATACGCAATACATTTTCAGATCTAGAGGAAATCGTGTTTACAGAACATTATGATATAATCGGCATTACAGAATCTTGGTTAAATACGGAAGACAGAGACTTTTTAGCCGAATATACGCTTCCTGGTTATACAATATTTGAGAAAAGTCGGAAAGTCGGATCAATAGAAATGGAGGAGTTCTGTTTTTTATAAAGGAAAGTCTTAATCCCGTCTTAATGTCAAAACCTCAAATTGCGAATATAGACATATCTTACGTACTATTAAATAATAAACGAGGAACTAAAATAACACTAGCTTTATTATACAGACCCCCAGCTCAATCAGTGCAAACTGACAGTGAAATTTACGAACAAATTGCAGAAATAACTAACATACAAGATACCGTAATTCTTGGCGATTTCAACTTACCCGTGACTAAATGGGGCGATATTCTTACTTCACACTCTGGACACGACCTCTATGCTAACTTGCAAGAGAGTTCACTTTTTCAATTTGTACAATCTCCGACCGACCCGTGGTAATAATGTGCTTGACCTTGTACTCGCAACAAAAGAAGAATGAATAGAGAATTTGAATGTTGGTGATGAATTCAGTAACAGCGACCATCGTACGATAACTTTCACTTTAAAGTTTACTAGTAACAAATCAAATAGCAGCATTGAGAAAGTCCCTAATTTCAAGAAAGCAAATTTTCATAAACTTTTAAATCAAAGCTTAAAGAAACTGACTGGAGCTTTCTGACTAACAATAACGACATAAATACATCTTGGGAGTGTTTCACAACCACTTACCTTAAGGCAGTGCAAGACTGCATACCATCGAAAATACGGGGTCCAGGCCATAATGATAAGCCCATATGGTGGAATAAAGATATTTCAGACGGTCTGCTTGCTAAAAAATTTGCTAATGATAGATTAAAATCCTCACAAAATTACGAAGAACGGGTGAAATTGTAGAGCTACGACGCAAAGCCAAAAAGTTAATTAAGCAAAGTAAAAAGACCCTGGAGTTACATGTTGCGAATCAAAGTAAAACAAACCCGAAAGAATTCTATAGTTATATCAGAAAGAAAAAAGTAGTTACTTCAACTGTTGGACCGTTAGTCGATGAAAATGGAGAATACACCAAAGACGAAGTACAAATGAGTAATGCCCTCAATACCTTCTTTGCATCAGTTTTTACAACCGAAGACCTCAGTGATATCCCTACACCATTGCCGATTCAGATTGATAATTCAGATGTTCTAAGCAATAACACCGTTACAGAGAGAGAAGTATTGAATTGTTTAGATAAACTCAAGGTAAATAAAACGCCTGGACCTCATACAATCTCGCCTAGAGTTCTAAAGGAAGCTAAGGATGAGCTCTCCAAACCACTGACATTGTTATTCAATGAATCCTTGCAGTCTGGGACTATGCCTGATCAGTGGAAGCTAGCCAACGTAACACCGATATTCAAAAAAGGCAACAAATCCCTACCCAGTAACTATCGTCCTTTTAGCTTAACCTCAATTGTATGTAAAATGCTAGAAACGGTCATAAAAGACACTCGTAAATCACTTGGAGGCAAATAACTTGCTTAAAGATATTCAACACGGCTTTCGTAAAAAACGTTCCTGTTTAACAAACCTCTTGGACTTCTTCCACGATATCCTCAACCTCTACGATGAGAGTAAAGCTGTAGATATTATATACCTTGATTTTCAAAAGGCCTTTGACAAAGTTCCCCACAAACGTTTACTGCTAAAACTAAAAGCGCATGGAATACAAGACGGTGTGTTGAAATGGATAGAAAATTGGCTCAGCGACAGAAAGCAAAGAGTAGTCATAAACGGTAAGGCATCTAAATGGACCAATGTAAGCAGCGGGGTACCCCAGGGATCGGTACTAGGACCAATTTACATCAACGACATAGATGAGGGTCTCACCTGTACAATCTGAAAATTTGCTGACGATACAAAAATTGAAAATAGCGTACTCTCAAAAGAACAAGTTGACGATATGCAACACAATCTAGATAAATTGTCATGTTGGGCCCAAATTTGGCAAATGAGTTTCAATGCGGATAAATGTAAAGTACTACATATCGGATACCTAAATGAGAAAGCAAGCTATTCGATGAATGGCACTCTGCTTAACCCGCTGAGTGCCAGGGACGTATATATACGTCCTAGGGTGTTGTCACGCCCAGTGCCAGGGACGTATATATACGTCCTCGCCGAAAAAAAATCGTAGCAGCGAAACAACTGCACCTATGGCTTTCATATTTTTACCATATGTACCTTACCCTTTTGGCTACCCACCAGAAAAATCCCAAATCCCTCCTCCCACCCACTCGCTGACTGTCGGTCCCGTCAGAAGGGAAAAAAAGGAAAATCTGTGGCGGCGAAACGATTGGACCAATCGGTTCCATATTTGTGTGACAAGTCTCTTACCCTTCTGCCTTCCCTCCACCACGCCCCCAACCACCACCCACTTCCAGCATAGAAAGGAAAAAAAAAAGGAAAATCCGTGGTGGCGAAACTACCTCACCAATCGGCTTCATATGTGTAACACAAGTCAATTACCCTTCTACCTTCCCCCCACCAACCCCAAAACCACCCTCCCACCCATACATTCCGATACCATAAAAGTCTCTGTAGTCTATAGTGTCTTTTCAGCTACTTGCGGGACCATCGGGGACCTGATTTCTGGCGAAAATGGACAAGGGGAGTGGTTTATTTACCATTATCCTTCCTTTCTCTCCCAACTTGATAGATTTAGCCAGAAAAAAAAAAAATCTGGCACTGGCAGAAGCACACCGTCAAAATTGGCTGGCACTCATCGGGTTAAGAATGTAAACAGAGAAACCGATCTGGGAGTAACAATATCGAGTACGGTAACCTAAAACCATATCGAGTACGGTTACCTAAAACCGAGTCAATAATGTTCAGAAGTTGTTGTTGTTGTTGTTGTTCCCCAAGCTGCCTGGCCGAACAGCCCCAAGGCCCCGAGCAAGGCCATAACCGAGCGCCCCCACAGAACCCCCCCGCCAACCACAATAAAGCCCGGGCGACCGAAGCCACTCCATGGCGGGGAGCCAAGGAGGATGCAGAAACGCCCGGGAAACCAAAGCCCCACCCAGGGCCCTGTGCCCCTCAGCAATTATGAAGAGAAAGTTGAGGGGCAAAGGAAAAAATGTGACGCTTTGGCTTCCAATCTTGGTAGATTGGGAGGTCAATCCACGGAAGAGACGCCGTCACTTGAGATCTAGAAAATATATAAGTAAAAGGAAAAGTCAGAGTAAGCTATGGGTATGGCAGAGATCGCTCAGTTCTCACTCTGATAGACCAGCCCATCACCAATGATAGACCAGCCCATCACCAAGACCAGCCCATCACCAAAGAAGTTTGTTAACAGAGTTGTTAACCCGGGAACTGCGGGGAGACTCTTAAGAGTTCCCCCGGCGGACTGCGGGAAGACTCTTAAGAGTAAGGGAAAAAAAAAATCCATTTAAAACACCCAAAAAAAAAATGTTGGTTTTTATTTTTTTATTTTTTTATTTTTTGTTTTGCCCCTGGGCCATGCCAAATATCACTCCTCCACCTCCCCTCCTTCCCCACTTTCCTCCCCTCCTTCAGTTATCACCTATTTTCCCTGTTATTCCCTTATTCTGTGGTCTATTTTTGTGCGTTGTCATCACTGTTACCAAGCGTGGGAAAGAGCGAGAGAGAGACTATTGTGTAACAGTGTCTCTCCAGACAAGGGGAGGGGAGGGGAGGAGGGCAGGGAGGTTGCCTCAGCCATACATTATGTAACTCCCGGCCTGTATCGCCGATTTTGACCATCCAAACACTGTTTCCACTTGTTTTATTGTTGTAACAGGTTAATACCTTTATAATCAACCAATAATAGGCGCATATGGATAAGTATTAATGCTATTTATGGTAAAATAACGATGTTAGTGATGGGAACAGCTCAAATACGTCAGCACAGGAGTGTGGTGTCTCATACCCCCCATGCACACTTCTTAGGTTAAGAAGGCAAACAAAATAATTGGCTTTATAGGCAGGTCATTTGAGCATAAATCCAAAGAAGTTATCCTAACCCTTTACAATTCCTTAGTCCGCCCTCTTCTGGAATACTGCGTTCAATCCTGGTGCCCTTATTACCAAAAAGATATAAACAAGCTAGAACGAGTTCAACGTAGAGTTACCAAAATGATACCTAGCCTAAAGAACAAAACCATACGAAGAGCGTCTTAGAGAATTAAATCTATTTCCTTTAACCCAGCGCAGATTAAGAGGTGACTTAATTCAAGTGTTCAAAATCATCAAAGGCATCGACAATATGAACTGTAGTAAGTACTTCACTATCGACCAATCTAATTACACGACCAATCTAATTACACGCGGGGAAACGGTTGGAAAATTATTGGTAAATCTTTTAACTCACACGAATCTAAGAATTTCTTCTTCAATCGAGTTGTCAACTTGTGGAATGGGCTTCCCCGAGACGTTATAGACTGCAGCACCGTTGATTCATTTAAACTCCGCTTAGACAAATATCTCGCATCAAACCCGCGACTGACTGCGTTTGTAAATGAAAAACTTTATTTTATCACCCCCTCAGTTACTAACCCATCTGTCCCCTACTTACTTCCTAATCCTGCCACGGACATTAGTTCCAGGGTAGTAATTCCCTTTCCAATGTTCCCTTACCCACTCTAAACCACTGTTTGGACACTTGATCCTCAGTGTTTTGGAGGACAAGCAGCCTAGAAGGGTCACTAGACCTGTTGTTGCTTGATTTCCTTTGTACTCTCTCTCTTTCCATTCCACTTTACGTGTTCTACCCCATGGCTATTCCAAACTGTCTGTTTATACTGTATATACAGTATATATACAGTATATATATATATATATATATATATATATATATATATATAGAGAGAGAGAGAGAGAGAAAGAGATAGACATATGTATTTGTGTGTGTCTGTCTGTGTATGTGTGTGTGCGTATGTGTATGTGTGTGTGTGTGCATCTCTATTTATATACACAACTGCAATAATTATAACGAGCTGCGCAGTTGCCATCTGAAGGTCATGATGATAGTAATGTATTATACATAATTGTTGTGTGAGTGAGTAAGGCAGACGTCCACAGGGAGGGGGGGGGGGAGGTTGAGGCAGGTCAGTTAAAAAAAAAAAAAAAAAAAAATTATATTCTGTACGAACAATACCACCATCATTTACGCCTAACATTCAATTACCTAACACTTGTTGGGTATACTGTATATCTAGTTATAATACAAAATTGTAAGGGGATATTGGCTGTCTGACATTGCCTAGATAGGTTTACTTCTGGTTGTTTATTGACACATTCAGAATATACAGTATACAAAAGACCTGCTAGTAGTACTTATTCCAACATAAGCAGAGCCAGATAAATGAATCCATCAGTGTCAAAGGTCAAAGAGGGCTGCCTGCACGGGTCTAGGATGGGCTACCCTACTGGTGTGGTGGTATCTAGACTCGGGGTAATGCATAGGTTGGGTTATGTCGGCCTCCAAGGTTTGGCCGCCTGACCTTGCCATGACCCACGCCAAGGATAATAGGGTGTGTGACCCCGGCCGGTATGAGGGCAACTCGTCCCGGGAGCGACATAAGAAGGGTGTTGCTGCAGGTTGCACATGTGCTTGGCCCTGTCCACATTTAGAGGCCAAGTGCAGCGTTTGTTCTGCCTTACTTGTTTGATTCTCTATGTAGGCACCAGCCATGCGACATAGGCCAAGACCTATCAGCCTCTATGGCTGCTTTGGTGTGAGTGAAGCAAGGTTGGATAAGATCAATACACAGAGAAATTATGCCTCAATGATGGAGACACACGAAGCGCTTTAACGAATGGAAAGAACATTGAGGCATAATTTCTCTGTGTATTGATCTTATCAGACCTTGCTTCACTCACACCAAAGCAGCCAAAGAGGCTGATAGGTCTTGGCCTATGTCGCATGGCTGGTGCCTACATAGGGAATCAAACAAGTAAGGCAGAACAAACGACTTGGCCTCTAAAGGTGGACAGGGCCAAACACATGTGCAACCTGCAGCTGTGCAATGGAAGATTGCTTCACAAGCTCTGTTTGGCCCTATACGGCCTCTGAGGCCTACAACACCCTTCTTATGTCGCTCCCGGGACGAGTTGCCCTCATACCGGCCGGGGTCACACACCCTATTATCCTTGGCGTGGGTCATGGCAAGGTCAGGCGGCCAAACCTTGGAGGCCGACATAACCCAACCTATGCATTACCCCGAGTCTAGATACCACCACACCAGTAGGGTAGCCCATCCTAGACCCGTGCAGGCAGCCCTCTTTGACCTTTGACACTGATGGATTCATTTATCTGGCTCTGCTTATGTTGGAATAAGTACTACTAGCAGGTCTTTTGTATACTGTATATTCTGAATGTGTCAATAAACAACCAGCAGTAAACCTATCTAGGCAATGTCAGACAGCCAATATCCCCTTACAATTTTGTATTATAACTAGATATACAGTATACCCAACAAGTGTTAGGTAATTGAATGTTAGGCGTAAATGATGGTGGTATTGTTCGTACAGAATATCATATAAGATTTTTTGTTTTTTTTTTTTTTTTTAAACTGACGTGCCTCAACTTCCCCCCCCCCCCCCCCCTGTGGACGTCTGCCTGACTCACTAACTCACACAACAATTATGTATAATACATTACAATCATCATGACCTTCAGATGGCAACACTGCGCAGCTCGTTATAATTATTGCAGTTGTGTATATAAATAGAGATATGCGCGCACACACACACACACACACACATACCCACAGTATGAGGAAGCTCTCACAACCCTTAGCATACCTGCACTTTCAACCCACCACTACAACACACTCAAGCAGTTTGCATCTAAGTTGCTTGTTCACCCACGACACAGAAACTTACTTCCACCAGACGCCCCTAGACCAACACGTGCAGCTCGTCACTTCAACACACTCCAACCAATAAGGGCAAGAACTGACAGATACAAAAATAGTCCTATCCCAACCATTGTAAATATTATTAATAATGTGTAATGCCGGCCTGTCACACCATAGATACGCGCCCTCCTTTAATAATGTATGCATAAGTGTGTGTGCGTGTGTGTATGGTACAATAAGATAAACTACAATGTAACTAGAATAAGATAGATTGTACACCACTTTGTAACTGTCACCTTAATAAAAAAAAAAAAAAAAAAAAAAAAAAAAAAAAAAAAAAGGAAACATGCTTACATTACTGAAATGTTTGTGGACATGCAGTAATGCAAGTAATGGTCACTCTTCTGTAAATCTAAAATGGCTTACTTAAGAATGGGAAAGGGGTGGGACCTTCTATTTTTTTTTTAAATTTAAAAAAAAATTAGAATATATGTATGTATTTGCTGGAGTTTGGTTATGTATATGTGTATATATGTATATGTGCATTTATGTATGTACAGTATATGTGTGTGTATGTGTGCGTATATGTGTATGTATGTATGCGTTAATTATCTATATATGTATGTGTCTATAGTGTATACTGTTTGTGGTTCAAGGCTCGAGCCCGGCTGAGAGTATTCTATCACACACACACACACACACACACACACACACACACACACACACACACACACACACACACTAAAGAATGTCCCATATACTATAATTCCCCCCAGCTGTCTCTACTTATTTTATATTCTTCTTTTGTTCTCTACCGAGGATTACCTCCCATTGTAGTAGGCTTTACCTGAACCCTACCTGTACGGACCCGTAGGCCGTTTCGCCTTTACCCTTTTCAAAATCCTCATTTGATCTCTTCCGACTTTTGACATTCCATTCTAATTGGTTTTACCTGACCTACAGTCCGTTGCCCCATTAACCCTTTTCCAATTCCCTCATTTAATCTCTCCCAAGGATTTAACTCCCATTATTAGCCTCACCTGACCCTACCAGAACAATTTTTGTATGTATGTATGTTTGTTTGCATACGTGAGCGTTTATGTATACGGGCATGTGCACACATACTGCATGTTCTTATGTTCTTATAATTATATGTATGTATATATATGCGTATGTATGTGTGTATATATGTATGTTCTGTATATATATAAGTAAAATAAATGTGTACTGTATATGCACTGTATATCACTTACTCTCATGGTTAATTTATGATAATTTGTATTTTACACTAGCATAATTATTGTATTAATTTCTTGTTTTAATGTAAAGTATATTATACTCACCCATTGTAAACTGAGCTTACCATTTTCATATCTGTACATCTCATGTTCATCCACTAAATTGTAAAATGTGTTTTTTCAGCTCATGAGGCTGCCATTCTTTAATAAACCGTTTATTATTGTTTATTATTTTTTATTATTATTATTATAATTATTATTAATTATTACAGACAGAAACACACAAATACATATTATATCTATCTCTCACTCTCTCTATATACATATATATACAGTATATATATATATAAATGTTAGTAAAGCCAGGTAATAAATTTTCTTTAATACATACGAGGTTGAAAGAAATGGCAATTTCTGCGTTGGAAATTTTATTATTCAAAGTTTCCAGGTCTCTGATGAGTTTTCGCTGGGTGGCAGGAAGTAGATGAAGGAGATGAGCAAAATTCATGGTGGTACAGGGTTACATAAATGTACATGATGATACAGGATATACGACGCGTTTCACTGGACAACCAGCATTATCAAGTAAGGAAGGAATGATATAAAAGGTAAACAGGAAGGGTATATATAGAGGGTGGAGGATCAGAGGAGGCAGAAAACAGGGGGCAAAAGTCTGCTATTGGTGGAAGCGTAAACTAGGAGAGAGAAAGGGGTTAACCGCTTCGCGCACTGGATGCGGGATGGTGGTCAGTAGGTGGGGTCGAAGCTGATTGGCTGCGTGTCGAGGGGCGTGGCCTAAGTTGTGTGGCGCCTGCAGAAGACTAAGCTGAAGGAGGTAGCGCGGGGGGCTGCGTCAAGGGCACCGGGGGGCGAGGAGGGGTGTTAGGTCCTGTAGGGTAGTGCCTTTTGGCAGAAGGAAGGATCTGAAGGTCCAGAGTTTGGTTGTTGATGTTGGGATGTAAGGCTTGGATATATAAAGCTTCGAGTATAGGTAATCTCCTTGGGTCACTTTCTTTATCGAGTATGGTGGTGTGTTTCTCTAACTCGTTGCGTGTGAGGTGAGGGTGGTTAGGGGGGAGATAGTGGTCTTTGATGGCTCCAGCCTGAAGGTGAAGAGTTAACCGACGTGAAAGACGAGTCTGCGTCATACCAATATAGGAATGAGGTCCACAGTCCTCATAATTACAGGTATGTTGGTAAATGACGTGATCGTCGGTCATCGGGCTCTTTATCTTGGTGGAGGCTGGTTTGTTGCGGAGAACGAGGTTGGAGGTCTTGGGGGATTTGTAATAAATTATTAATTTGATTTTGTTTTCCGGGTTGGTTGGGTGGACATGCTTGGAGATTATTTCTTTTAAGACGGCCTCGTCATTTTTGTGTTCAGAGGACATGTAATTGCGGTAGAAGATCTTAATTTCATTGGGGGGGTCAATGTTGGGAGGGCTTTGGGTGTACCATTTTTCAAGATGGTGGTTGATGGTGCTGGAGATGTCGGAGTTGGAGTATCCATTATTTACTAAAACTTGGGATAGTCTTTCTAGTTCCTGGTGGGTGTCGGCCCAGGTAGAGCAGTGCGTGAGGGCTCTCCTAACATAGGCGGAGATGGAGGATAGAAGATAACGGCGGGGGCATTCACTATCGCCGTTGAGGCATTGTCCTGTGTTAGTAGGTTTAATGTAGACGGTGGTTTTGAACCCATGGTCGTTCAGAGCTACGAGGATGTCGAGGAAGGGGAGTTGTCCATTGTTAGATTTTTCAAAGGTGAAGTTAAGTCCGGAGGAGGTCATGAAGCGACGCTGGAGTTCCTGTAGTTCGTGGAGGTCCTTGATTTGCACGAAGATGTCATCCACGTATCTACAGTAGACGGCTGGTCGTTGGGCAGCTAGGAGCTCTTCCTCGATGGTACCCATGAAAAAGTTCGCAAAAAGAACTCCTAGGGGGCTGCCCATCGCCACACCGTCTATCTGCTTGTACATGTTGCCCCGGGGGCAAAGGAAGGGGGCCTCCTTGGTACATAGCTCCAGTAGTGTTTTCAGGGCCTTCTCCGGGATGTCCAGAGTAGGTGTATCAGGGCAATGATAAATTCGACGTAGAATCATGTCAATGGTCCTATCCACTGGCATGTTGGTGAACAGGCTTTCTACGTCGAGAGAGGCGATAGTGTGGTTGTTGTTACGGGGGGCGTCTCGTAAAATTTCCAAGAAATCGTGGGCTGAGTTAAGGTTGAATTGGCTGGGCACGTAGGGGGTGAGGAGGTTGTTCAGGGCCTTGGCGATCTGGTAGGTGGCAGTGGGGATCTGGGAGATGGGGCGGAGGGGGTTCCCAGGTTTGTGTGTTTTGATGGTTCCGTACGCATAACCAGGGGTGTATTCTCCGACGAGTTTTTTAAGGTGGATCCCTCCTTGTTTGGCGTTGATGGCGGTGATGGTGGTGTTGGCAATACGTTTGATTTCGTCAGTTGGGTTGCGGGTGATCTTTTTAAATTTAGTGTTGTCACTTAAGATGACGTCCATTTTTCTAAGATATTCCTCCTTGTCATGGATCACGAGGCAGGAAGCTTTATCCGCACGACGGATGATGATGTTGGGGTTGTCTCTTAATAGTTTGGCAGCTTGGAAGTGTTGTTTGTTGAGTATTTTGCTATGGTGAGTTCCTCTGGTTTTGGCGGCTTCAGCGAGGAGAGTAGGTTGTAGGGCGGGAGTAGTGGTGACCTTGCCATCCTTCTTGAGTCGTAGGATGTCGTCCAGGAGGATTTCCGTTTCTAGGCGTTTCCGGTGGGGGCCAGGTTTGGAGCTGTAGTGGCAGTTGAGGCCTTTGTTGAGGAGGTCTTCTTGGTCCAGGGTCAGAATGGTGTTAGTAAGGTTTATATATCCTTTTGTTGGTTTGGGAAGTTTTAAGTTTCCGCCATAAAGACGGGCAAGCTTTTTTATGGTTGCGTTTTCGGCTTGTCTTCTGTGTTGTTCAAGGATTTGTTCGAGGGCTGTGTTGATTTCGGCTTTGAGGTGGTCTGGAGGGGTTTCGTCTTCCCAAATCCGTAGAAGAGCATCTCGTTCTTTACGAAGGTTGTTGGCGAGCTCTCGTTTTTCAATTTTCAATTTCAGCGGTTAACCCCTTTCTCTCTCCTAGTTTACGCTTCCACCAATAGCAGACTTTTGCCCCCTGTTTTCCGCCTCCTCTGATCCTCCACCCTCTATATATACCCTTCCTGTTTACCTTTTATATCATTCCTTCCTTACTTGATAATGCTGGTTGTCCAGTGAAACGCGTCGTATATCCTGTATCATCATGTACATTTATGTAACCCTGTACCACCATGAATTTTGCTCATCTCCTTCATCTACTTCCTGCCACCCAGCGAAAACTCATCAGAGACCTGGAAACTTTGAATAATAAAATTTCCAACGCAGAAATTGCCATTTCTTTCAACCTCGTATGTATTAAAGAAAATATATATATATATATATTATAATATATATATATATAATATATATATATATATATATATATATATATATACAGTAAACAGAGTTTGGAATAGCCATGGGGTAGAACACGTAAAGTGGAATAGAGAGAGAGAGAGAGAGAGAGAGAGAGAGAGAGAGAGAGAGAGAGAGAGAGAGAGAGAGAGAGAGAGAGAGATAAATAGATATAGATAGCAAGCGTCGGATCAGTACTGCATGCGTGCACAGAATCAGCCAGACAAAGCATTGGTGCCATATGTACAGCAAGAGGCAGAAGCAGGTTACAGAAAAAAACACTCCACCGCCCTCTCTCTCTCCCAGCCAGCCAGCCATCACAAGCAGAGAGAGAGAGAGAGAGAGAGAGAGAGGGGGGGGGGGGGGGGGGCGGAAAGATGGGGATAGGGGGCAGAGAGAGAGCGTATCCCAGCAACAGCGCTCATGCAGACACACTAGGGCACATCACCTTTAACCCATTCATTTCCCACTCGCCCCGTCGTCGTCGGATAGAATCCCTCTCTCTTTCTCTCTTTTTTGCCATCCCTGACCTAGCCTAACCGAATATGGAGTGACGTTGAATTTCACATGGGAATTGGAGCTTGTGTTGCTTATACAGGGTTTTTATTTATTTTTTATTTATTTTTTATTTATTTTTATTAATGATCACTGATGCATTCAACGTAAGTAATATTTATACTGTATGACTTATTTTTTATTTATTTTTTATTTTTTTTTATTAATGATCACTGATGCAGTCAACGTAAGTAATATTTATACTGTATGACTCAACTTATTAATAGTTACTGATGTATTCAAGGTTAGTAATATATATATATAGATGACTAAATTTATTATTATCACTGATGCATCCAAGGTCAATAATATAAATATGACTAAATTTATTATCACTGATGTATTCAAAGTTAATAATAAATAAATGACTAAATTTATTAATTATCACTGATGTATTCAAAGTTAGTAATATACTGATTACATGACTACATTTATTAATTATCACTGATGCATTCAAAGTTAGTAATATACCTGATTACATGACTAAATTTATTAATTATCACTGATGCATTCAAAGTTAGTAATATACTGATTACATGACTACATTTATTAATTATCACTGATGCATTCAAAGTTAGTAATATACTGATTACATGACTACATTTATTAATTATCACTGATGTATTCAAGGTTAATAATACTGATTACATGACTACATTATTAATTATCACTGATGCAAGTTATATATACTGATTACATGACTACATTTATTAATTATCACTGATGTATTCAAGGTTAATAATATAGTGTATATATGACTACATTTATTAATTATCACTGATGTATTCAAGGTTTGTAATATACTGATTACATGACTACATTTATTAATTATCACTGATGTATTCAAGGTTTGTAATATACTGATTACATGACTACATTTATTAATTATCACTGATGTATTCAAGGTTAGTAATAGAGATCGATGAGACCTTTTTTTTTATCCCTGACCTACCCTAACTTTATGTGGAGTGACACTGAATTTTTAGAAAGAAGTGGAATCGATTTGTTTTTTATCTATTTAAAGTGAAAGTTAAAGTGAAAGTTTAAAGGGGGATGCGCCGGTTTTCTGGACCACTTTCTCCCTCATGTTAAGCCCCATTAGTTTTCAGATGTTAAAATGTTTGCCCCATTAGTTAGTAGATCTTAAGACCTTTCGCCCCATTTCGTCGTCAATATTTAGACCTTTTGTGCTATTTAGGTGTTGATTTTTTCCCTGGCGAACGATAGTGAGCCTGTAATGTTGGAAGAACCGGCCTTCGGCCGGGAAATTTGTCTACCGAAAAATGTACAAATTAATCTACAAGGGGGATCTAATGGATGTTTTTTTTGTTTTTTTTATGGAGGTCTAGGGAGGAAACTGACAACCTCCCCTTTAACCAACCAGACTGGTGACCTTGAAAGTAAGAGTGGCGGACGATTGAGTGCCACGTATTATATACCGGTATATATATAATATAAATAATATATATATATATATATATATATATATATAATATATATATATATATATATATATATATATATTTACTGTATAATTATATACTATGATAAACACGTATCATTATCACGGATATAGTCATGGATACCACCAAGAACTCTGATTTAGTTCTATATTATAATTATTTCACTTTTGACGTATATTAATCGATAATGTTATAACTAAATACTTGGCCGATGAAGTAATTGTGTATTAGTATATAATTATATACTGTACTAGCAGGGGTACCCGGCGTTGCCCGGGTAATCACCATAATCACCATCACTACTACCACCACTACTACTACCATAATCACCATCATCAATACTACCATAATCACCGGCATTGACCTCCCTGTGCCTCATTAAACGGCGACCTCGATTTCGGCCGCTAAATGATCTCCGATTTTGGATCTGACCTCATCCGTACCCCCACTTTGGGGGGCTGCGAACAACTTTCGTTCCATACAACTTTTCGATCGGAGGCCTCCTTCTGCCCCAAACGGCCATTTTTCCGATTTCGCGCCCATTTTCTCCGTCCCTTTCACCCTGGGGACCTCTCTATGACCTGACCCAGGTCAATTGACACCCACATGCAAAGTTTCAGCTCCCCAGGTCCAAAACTGCGGCTGCCCATAAAGAACAGACAGACAGACACCCGTAAATATTATATAGATATATAATTTATTATCTCTGTGTTATTGCATTGGGATATAACGTGTTGCATACAAATCATTTCCGGTTTCTTCATGCCATGTCTGACCTGTGCTGAATATTTAGGATGTGATAGCGAGTCATCGATATATAAAAACAAAGGAGGCGTTGCTCTAGTAATATTTCCTATATCTGTCAACTTGTCTAGCGTGAGGGAACATATATTATACTGTATATATATATATATATGTATGTGTGTGTGTGTGTGTGTGTGTATTTCAGAACATTGCCGGATGACAGTTTCCCAGAATCAATGTTTTATTTATGTGTTGCTTTCATTTTTTTGACCTTGACCTTTCCGAAAACCCAATATCACACGAGCGCCTTTTCCGGCATTTTTCGATGAGCAAGCTATGTGTCGTAATATCTTGAGGCTCTTTCACAATGGAATCGGAAACTAGACTGGATGTAGATTATGTTGAGATGGTGTTTGTTTTGGGGGTCTATATATTTATATATCTATATATTTTTTAGCCTACTCCCTAGATCTCCATCAAACTTTAATAATTATGTTTGTTTGTTTTTTTCACCAACCAACTTCACCTCTAAACTCAATAAATGAAATCAACAAATACATGTGGCACTCCAAGGACTCGAACCTAGGATACTCACATCGAAATTCCGCGCACTTATGCACTACGCTATCAAGACAAATATCCATTAGATCCCCTTCTAGATTAATTTGTAGATTTTTCGGTAAAAAAAAAAACTGCCCCGGCCAAAGGTCGATTCTTCTAAAATTACAGGCTCACTATCGTTCGCCAGGAAAACAATCGACACCTAAATGGCACGAAAGGTCTTAAAATTGACAACGGATTGGGGTGAAAGGTGTTAAAATCGTCAAACTAGTGGGCCGAAAGTCTTAACATTTGAAAACCAATGGGGCTAAACACGAGGGAGAAGGGGGCCCAGAAAAACGACCCATCTCCCCTGAACAGAGGATGGTGTGACCTTGGATTTTCACCTGATAGTGTATAATTTATATATATCTATATAATATATATATATATATATATATAATTATATAGATATATAATATATGATCAGCTCTTGATTTATTCGGCTCTTTAGTTTGTTGTCACTGGTGCTTTGTGGGTTGATTACTTTCTGGGAATTTGGCGTTATGAATTTGATGTTAATTAAATTTCAAATTCATATTATTATTATTATCTTCTTCTATCACCCTCATTATTATTATTATTATTATTATCATTATTATTATTATTATTATCATTATTATTGTTATTATTATCATTATTATTACTACTAATATTACTATTATTATTATTATTATTATTATTTATTATTATTATCATTATTATTACTACTATTATTATTATTATTATTATTATTATGTTATTATTATTATTATTATTAGTTATTATTATTATCATTATTATCATTATTATTACTACTATTATTATTATTATTATTATTATTATTATTAATGTTGTTGTTGTTGTTGATCAAAAGTTGCATTAATAATCATATAAATATATGCTTATTTATTCAAGACTACATTACGTCAGATCGCCATCCCCCCCCCCCCCCTCTCTCTCTCTCTCTCTCGCTCTATCTATCTATCCATCCATCCAACCATCTATCCATCCATCCAACCATCTATCCATCCATCCATCCATTTATTTCTCAATCTCTCTCTCTCCCTCCCTCTCTCTCTCTCTCTCTCTCTGGCTCTATCCCTGACCTACCCCAAGCAGACCCGGCTTGACATTCAACACAACATCGGGTCATGGAGTCTATCTCCGCGCTGCCGGGCTGGAAATTCACAGCCCATTTGCTCTATCCCCTTTAAGAGTTACTACGGAGGTTAAGGGGGGAGGTAGTCGCTTTTTCTAGATCCCCTTCTCCCTCATGTTTAGCATATTAGTTTCAAGATTTGATGACGTCCGTTCCATTACTTAATCTCTCGAATAATTATAAGTGTATAATTATGCCGTCGATAATTATATGCCAAAACTCATTGAAGCATCCAAACTTCAGACTTTATTTTTTCGTATTTTTTTTTTTTATTTTTTTTTTTCGTTGTTAATATATGCCAAAACTCACTCAAATCTCCAAACTTCAGAGACTTATTATCGGTTTTCTTTTACTCTCGTCGTAAATATGTCAAAACCCATTAACGTTTCCAAACTTCAGAGACATTTGTTTAGTTTTTCTTTTGTTCGTTGTTAATACCGGTATATGCCATCCAAACTTCAGACTTTATTTTTTCGTATTTTATTTTTTTTATTTATTTTTTTTTTTCGTTGTTAATATATGCCAAAACTCACTCAAGCCTCCAAACTTCAGGGACTTATTTTTATTTACGTCGTTAAGGGGAGATTTCCACCTGGAGGATTTTTTTCTGAACCTCTTTCTCCCTCATGTTTAGCCCCATTACTTGTGAGATTTAAAGACACTTGCCCCATTACTTTGGCGATTTTAAGAACCCTCGCCCCATTTCTGTCAATTTTAAGACCATTCGTGCCATTTAGGTGTCGTTTTTTTGTCTGGCGAGCGATAGTGAGCCTGTCCCGGCCTTAGGCCGGGACATTTTCTACCAAAAAATATACAAATTTATCTTGAAAAGGGGTCAAGGGGGAGTAATTTTAAGCTTGATGGAAGTCTAGGGAATCAACTAAAAACCTCCCCTTAACCCCTTCTGTGCCGGCGACGTCCTTTCATCTGTATTTTGGCTACTGTTAGACGATATTATTCAGTTTATAAAGGGCTTCCCGAAATTAACAGGCTTCCAACTATCTCACTTAGGGGGGGTGACCTGCTGTTTGTTATTTCTGTCCTTTTCTCTCTAAAGTTCTCTGGCTTGTATCCATTCGGCCCCATTCAGCCAACTATTTTAAGACGTTTATTCCCATCTAGGTGTCGATTTCTTCCTGGCGAGCGATAGCGAGCCAGCATTATATGAAGAAATCCGGCTTCGCCGGAGAATTTTTTTTATCGAAAAATGTACAAATTTAGCCTGCCGTCAAACAAAAATAAAAAATATGCTGGCTCGCTACCGCTCACCAGTAAAAAATTGACACCTGGATGGGGATAAACGTCTTAAAAAAGTAGGCCGAATGGGGCCGAATGGATACAAGCCAGAGAAAGAGAGAGAACAAAAAGGCAGGTTACCCCCCTTAACCCTTTTTACTATAACAGATCCTTCTTAACCCGTGCAGTACCGAGGCGTCCTTTTAACTGTATCCTGATTACTATTAAGGTTTGTAGTTTATTACCTTAACCTTCATCAAACTTAAAATTACTATTAAGGTTTGTAGTTTATTACCTTAACCTTCATCAAACTTAAAATTACTATTAAGGTTTGTAGTTTATTACCTTAACCTTCAACTTAAAATTACTATTAAGGTTTGTAGTTTATTACCTTAACCTTCATCAACTTAAAAATTACTATTAAGGTTTGTAGTTTTACCTTAACCTTCATCAAACTTAAAATTACTATTAAGGTTTGTAGTTTATTACCTTAACCTTCATCAAACTTAAAATTACTATTAAGGTTTGTAGTTTATTACCTTAACCTTCAAACTTAAAATTACTATTAAGGTTTGTAGTTTATTACCTTAACCTTCATCAAACTTAAAATTACTATTAAGGTTTGTAGTTTATTACCTTAACCTTCATCAAACTTAAAATTACTATTAAGGTTTGTAGTTTATTACCTTAACCTACATCAAACTTAAAATTACTATTAAGGTTTGTAGTTTATTACCTTAACCTTCATCAAACTTAAAATTACTATTAAGGTTTGTAGTTTATTACCTTAACCTTCATCAAACTTAAAATTACTATTAACCCGTGGAGCCCCGGCTAGTTTTGTAATGTTTGCGCACCAGAACCCGGCCGGTTTTCAAAAAATGGTTTTATTCCAGAAACAATAGCGAATGGGTTAGGAATGAAGGAAAAACCACGAAAAAAAGCGCTCAAAAAGCTTAAAAAATGGTCCTACAGAGCCTCCGAAAACGGATTTTATAAGAGTAAAAAATTGAAGGCAATTATCCCAAAAAAACAGGTTTTTGCGCGCTCGCGCGCACGCACGTGGACTTTGAGAGTTTTCAACCATCGGCACGGTTGCGTGGGATACGTACACAGTTCCCATACAAATCTGAGCCCTCTTGAGTGGCTACACCTGAGGTTACGGTCGGCGCAATTAGGGTGACGCGCCAGGCGCGTCTCTGGGGCTGTGCGTTACATACATCGCCGACGCGTCAGGCGCGTCGCTGGGGCTGTACGGGTTAAGGTTTGTAGTTTATTATCTTAACCTTCATCAAACTTAAAATTAAACCCCCTTGAAAGATAAATTTGTACATTTTTCGGTAGAAAAATGTTCAGGTCGAAGGCCGGTTCCTCTTAAATTACAGGCTCGCTATCGCTCGCCAGGAAAAGATCGACACCTAAATGGCTCGAAAGGTCTTAAAATTGTCAGAAATGGGGTGAAAGTTAATAAAATCGCCAAAATAATGGGGCGAACATCTTAGAATCTCAAAAGCAATGGGGCTAAACATGAGGGAGAAAGGGGTCAAGAAAAAAATCCCTCAAGTGGAGATCTCCCCTTAAACGATTGTATTCAGTTTATAAAGGGCTTCCCGAAATTAACAGGCTTCGAACTATATCACTTAACCCTTTTTGCTACCACAGATCCTTCTTAACCCTTTCACGCATTTATGACGCAGAGGTTGCCAGATTAGCAATAAGAAATAGAGTTCTCTCACTCTCCAAAATGAGTTTTCTGCCCACAGCTAACTCAAAGACAACTGCAGAGGTTGGAGTAACTAAACTAAAGGTTTCTAAATACCCCTGATGGTAACAAAGGCTTTAAAGTATCCCCAATAGGCTCAACACAGCTAACTCAAAGACAACTGCAGAGGTTGGAGTAACTAAACTAAAGGTTTCTAAATACCCCTGATGGTAACAAAGGCTTTAAAGTATCCCCAATAGGCTCAACACAGCTAACTCAAAGACAACTGCAGAGGTTGAAGTAACTAAACTAAAGGTTTCTAAATACCCCTGATGGTAACAAAGGCTTTAAAGTATCCCCAATAGGCTCAACACAGCTAACTCAAAGACAACTGCAGAGGTTGGAGTAACTAAACTAAAGGTTTATAAATACCCCTGATGGTAACAAAGGCTTTAAAGTATCCCCAATAGGCTCAAAATCGCGTCATATGTCGGAGAGGGTTAAGCGGCACAAAATGGTCTAAATATAGCTAGAATAGGATTATAAAGACGTCTGCGGTGTAGAAGGGGTTAATATACAGTATGTCAAAACTCATGAAGACTTCCAAACTTCAGAGACTGTTTGTTTTTCCCAACCCAAACTGCAAATGACGTGATTATGACGTGTGCTGGAGTGAGGATATTGAATTGATATGATTATTTATTTATTTAATTAATTACTTATTCATGTATTTATATATATATTTTCCCTCCTCCTTCTCTCTCCCCCTCCCTTCCTCCCTCCTTCCCTCTCCCCCTCCCTCCTTCCCTCCCTCCCTCTTTCACTCTCTCCCTCCCTCCTTCCTTCCCTAACTCCCTCCTTCCTTCCCTCACTCCCTCCTTCCTTCCCTAACTCCCTCCTTCCTTCCCTAACTCCCTCCTTCCTTCCCTAACTCCCTCCTTCCTTCCCTAACTCCCTCCTTCCTTCCCTCACTCCCTCCTTCCTTCCCTAACTCCCTCCTTCCTTCCCTCACTCCCTCCTTCCTTCCCTCACTCCCTCCTTCCTTCCCTAACTCCCTCCTTCCTTCCCTCACTCCCTCCTTCCTTCCTCCTCTATCTCCCTCCATCCCTGACCTGTCCTAACTATGTCTGGCGTGGTGGTGGTGGAGTCACAACAAACTTAACTGTCCTATAATTAAGCTGGCCAATCATCATTACAAGGGGAAATGGGCCGTTTCTCTAGACCCCCTTCCTTCCTTCCTTCCTTCCTTCCTCCCTCCCTCCCTCCCTCCCTCCTTCCTTCCCTCTACAGAAGGGGTTAACCCATTTTACAACCAGAGATCCTTCTTAAACTTCACAAAATAGTCCAAATGTAGCTCAAATAATATGCAACAGACGTCGTCGGTACAGAAGGGGTTAATGGTTAATGCCAGAGAATGAACAAAGTGTGGAAAGTCGGAATATTAAATAAATAAACAAACAAACAAACAAATCGGAATAATAAATAAACAAACCACAAACAAAAACAAACAAATATAAACAAATAAATATAAATAAATAAATAAACAAATAAATATAAATAAATAAACAAATAAAATAAATAAATAAACAAATAAATATAAATAAATAAACAAATAAATATAAATAAATAAATAAACAAATAAATATAAATAAATAAATAAACAAATAAATATAAATAAATAAATAAATAAATAAATAAACAAATAAACAAATAAATACATAAATAAATAAACAAACAAATAAATAAACAAATAAACAAATAAATAAACAAATATAAATAAATACATAAATCAATAAATAACCAAATAAACAAACAAACAAACAAATAAATAAATAAATAAATAAATAAATAAACTAACAAATTAACCTTATCCTGTTAATTGCCGAGTGGTAATTACCCTCGGTAAAGTCCAGGATATTTCACTCACATTAACGACCCGGAAAGACACATAACCACACACGTAATCTATCTATCTATCTATCTATTGCCTGACGCCGTGATCCCCGAAGGGGTGGCCACGAACGAACCGCCCCCATGCACCTCTGTCCCCAGTCAGTCGACGCCCCTCCCCCCAACCAGCACCACCTTCGTTCATGTACTTCCTCACTCCATCCTTCCACCTCATATTCGGTCTACCTCTCCCCCTCTGTCCCTCCACCTCGCTCTCATACACCCTCTTAGTCATTCTCTCGCTTTCCATACGTTCCATATGGCCGAACCATCTCAAGTTGTTCCTTTTCACACTTTCCAGCACATCTACCTCCACACCACACCTCCTTCTTACTTCCTCATTAGTCTGTCTATCCCTCCATGTAACTCCGCACGCACTCCTTAAGTAATTCATTTCCACTGCTCTCACTCTTGGTCCGAGTCTCTCAACCAACGTCCATGCTTCGCTTCCGTAAGTCAGTGTCGGGATTACCACACTGTCATGCAAGGACTTCTTCACTTCCATACTGACCACCCTATTTCTTGTTACTGCTTTTAGCGTTCCTACAACCCTCTTCCCCTGTTGTACCCTCTCCCGCACCTCTTCATCCATAGTCCCATCTTTACTCAACACACTGCCCAGATACTTAAAAGAGTTGACGATCTCCATAGCCTGACCGTTCAGCTTCACCTCACACTCTGTGACTTCACCCCTTTCGAAGACCATAACCTTGCTCTTCCCCGTATTTACCTTCAAATTCCGTTTTTCGCACACTGTTCCAAACTCATTTACCAGACCCTGCAACTCCCATTCATTATCACTCATCAGAACTGTATCATCCGCAAACAGCAGTATAGGTAGCTTCCACTCAATTCCCTCCCTTTTCAGCGATACACCAACATCCACTGCTCTTGATAGTATTTCTTTCATAACTCCATCCATATATACAGTAAACAACCACGGGGACATCACACACCCCTGTTTAAAACCAACATTCAGGTCAAAGAACTCGCTCTGCTCACTCTCCACACGTACTGCCGCCTTTGCACCCTCATACATGCTCTTCACTGCTTTCAGCAACTTGCCCTCTACTCCGTATATTCTAAGTACTTTCCACAAACCTTCTCTATCCACTCTGTCATAGGCCTTCTCCAAGTCCATAAAGGCAACATACACCTTTTGTTTCTTCTCCAGATACTTCTCCACAACACAATTCAGGGTAAAAATCTGATCTACACATCCTCTTCCCTTCCTAAAACCTCCCTGCTCGTCGCCTATCCATTTCTCCGTTCTCACTCTCACTCTCTCAATCACTACCCTACTGTATACCTTCCCTACTACGCTTAGAAGACATATTCCTCGGTGGTTACCACACACTCCTCTTTCCCCTTTGCCCTTATATAGGGGGACTATTATGCCAGTCTTCCAGTCATCGGGTGCACTCCCCTTCTCCCATGCTAGTTTGCACATTTTCCATACCCATTCTATCACTATCTCACCACCATACCTCAACATTTCCCCACACACTCCATCTGTTCCTGGTGCTTTCCCCAACTTCACCCTTTTCATGGCTTCCCACACTTCTGACCTCCTGATCCCCACCTCCTCCTCCACTACTTCTCTTCTTCTCCCTCCCATACCATATCCAGCTATGTTTGCTGGCTCTTCATTCCTTTCATTTAGCAACTCACTGAAGTACTCCCTCCACCTTTCGACTCTCTCTTGCTTCTCGGCTAGCATTCTCCCATTCTTATCTTTCACACCCTTACTGTTTCCCTTGCTACCTTCCCTAACTTTCTTGACTTCTTTCCAGAACAGTTTCTTACTCTCCCTCCATTTTACACTCAGATTCCTTCCAAATTCCTCATCTACTCTTCTCTTACTTTCCTTCACTACTCTCTTCACCACCCTCTTACTCTCCACGTACCTCGCTCGTTTCTGTCTCTCGGAATCTTCATTCCCTCTGCTACCCAACCACTCTCTATATGCTTTCTTCTTTTCTTCCACAGCTATTCGTACCTCTTCTGTCCACCATGCTGTACCTTTCACTCCCCTCCCTCTTCTCCTCACTCCACACACCTCCTCACATGCTGCACAGATCTCATCCTTAAACACCTTGCTCATCTCCTCCACTTCCTCCATAACTTCCAGGTCGAACCCACCTAGTCGTCTTTCCACTGCTCTCCTGTACTCCTCCCTGATAACCACACACGTAATCAGACATATAATGAAACACATAATCAGACATATAATCAGACACATTTCACACATAATCACACACACTCTTTCAACTTTTTCAACTATGGGGGAGGCACTCGCTATAGGCAGTTCTGCCTTTTGCCTCCCTCACTCACATAAAAAAAAAAAAAAAAAAAAAAAAAAAAAAATCAGACACATTTCACACATAACCACACATACTCAGACACATACTCACACATAATCAGACACGTAATCAAACATAATCAGACACATAATCAGACACATACTCACACATAATCAGACATAATCAAACACGTAACCAGGCACATTTCAGGCATATAATCTCACACATAATCAGACACATACTCACATAATCAGACACATACTCACATAATCAGACACATACTCACAATACACAATCAGCCCGGAAAGAGACTGTTCATCCTTGATCTAGCCTAACCTAATTAGAGTTGGAGTTGATATTACCTGTAAGAATTGTTTCAGTAATTTTTTTTTATGGATTTATGGTAATTTCCGTGTGTTATTTTCACCCCAGTCCTGGACAAGTTCATCAGGTGTAACTATATATATATATATATATATATATATATATATATATATATATATATATATATATATATATATATATATATATATAAACCATGAAAAATATTGATTCTTGTGGTAAAAATACATGCGAATATGCTTCCACACTAAAGGTGTGTAGAAAAGGGTAGGTTCACTGCACAAAGTTTAAACAATGTTAGTGCTAAAATTAAATTGCATCTAAAATATATTGCATGCACAAAATAAGGGTTTAAAAAGTATGTCTCCGAGTATCTTATTAGAAGGCTCGACTGTTGTGTACATATTAAAATAATGTTTATGTAAAAGTGTTAAAATGCATTTCACTACTTTCGTAGATCTTCAGTTATTATACAAATTTGCAAGAGTGGCTGGCTCCAGAGTCAGGTATTTGTTCTGTGGATTTCCAGGCACTCCTGGAAATCCACAGAAGAGTACAGAACAAATACCTGATATATATATATATATATATATATATATATATATATATATATATATATACTGTACAGTATATATAACACTTTCCCTGTAACGGGCACGCAACTGGTCTGAACTACACATCTATGGAGACACTCATACCATTCTTTGTTCACACCACCGCCATATTGCTCACCTCATGCTACCTCGGGATGTGATAGCCAACCACCGAGCCTTCCTAAGCTGAATAAAATCGTCTAATAAAAGCCAGAATGAACTGCTAAAACGCGTCGCCATCTTTAAGGGGAGACGGGCCGGGTTTTTAGGTCTACTAAAGGGGGTCACCGGCTTTTTTTTGTATCTTTCTCTCTTTCCCTGGCTTGTATCCATTCGGCCCCGTTCAGCTCAACTGTGTTAAGACACTTATCCCCATTAGGTGTCGATTTTTCCTGGCGAGCGATAGCGACCCAGGATTGTATGGTGAAATCCGGCTTCGGCGGAGAAATTTGTCTATCGAAAAATGTACAAATTTAGCTTGTTGTCAAAATAGAAATATATTAATGCTGGCTCACTACCGCTCGCCAGGAAAATATTGACACCTGGATGGGGGTAAACGTCTTAAAACAGTAGGCTGAATGGGGCCGAATGGATACAAGCCAAAGAGAGAGGGAGAGAAAAAGAAAAAAAGCGAGGTGGGCTCCCTTAATTCATGCATTCCTTTATGTCTTAGTTTCCTCGCTAGACCTCCATCAAGCTTAGAAAAATACCCCCTAGGCCCCCCCTTCAAGATAGATTTGTACGTTTTTCGGTAGAAAAATATCCCGGCCAAAGACCGATTCCTCCTACAATTACAGGCTCGCTATCGCTCGCCAGGAAAAAAATCGACACCTAAATGGCACGAAAGGTTTTAATATTGACAATTAAATGGGGTGAAAGGTCATAAAATCCCCAAACTAACGGAGCCAACGTCTTAAAATCTTAAAAATTATAAAAAAAAAAAAAAAAAATAGTGGGGGCTAAACATAGAGAGGGAGAAGGGGGTTCAGAAAAACGGTCCGTCTCCCCTTCTTAACAACCGGAAGTTCCAGTTCAACGACACCCACACGTTCGAGAAAATTGACCACTTGCGAGTTTCAGGCTATAAGGAAGTTGGAGTTGTAGACATCCATATTTAGCAGAATTACCAGCTACCCCCCAAGGGAAAAAAAAAATAATAATAATAATAATAATAATAATAATAATAATAATAATGTTGTTGTTCTTGTTCCCCAAGCTGCCTGGCCGAACAGCCCCAAGGCCCCGAGCAATTCCAAGGCCACAACCGAGCGCCCCCACAGAACCCTCCCCGCCGACCACAATAAAGCCTGGGTGACCGAAGCCACTCCATGGCGGGGAGCTGAGGAGGGTGCGGAAACGCCCGGGAAACCAAAGCCCCACCCAGGGCCCTGTGCCCCTCAGCAATTATGAAGAGAAAGTTGAGGGGCAAAGGAAAAATGTGACGCTTTGGCTTCCAATCTTGGTAGATTGGGAGGTCAATCCACGGAAGAGACGCCGTCACTTGAGATCTAGAAAATATATAAGTTAAAGGAACAGTCAGAGTAAGCTATGGGTATGGCAGAGATCGCTCAGTTCTCACTCTGATAGACCAGCCCATCACCAGTAATAATAATAATAATAATAATAATAATAATAATAAACATAAAAATAATAATAATAATAATAATAATAATAATAATAATAATAAAATAGAATAAAATAGAAAATAAACATAAATAAAAAGGAAAAGTGGGGTTTGGGCCTGAGCATATAGATAGATAGATAGATAGATAGACCAGCTAAAATACAGTTGTATACTATAGGCTAGTACATTTATGAATTAGTAAAACCCAATTCAACCTACCATTTAGCCATCAGAGACCTACATTATTATTGCATTTCTATTTACTATCGATGTCTACAGCTCCAACTTCCTTATAGCCTGAAACTCGCAAGTGGTTAATTGAAGCTTTGGAACGGTCGACTGATTATATATATATATATAAAAGCTTTCCAACGGACCAATGGATGTCGTGTATAAACTATCGCCTGTGACTGTCCCAACTGGCGCCTAGTAGCGTGCATTATAACTTCCTGGTCATTGATTGGCTGACGTGTAGCACTAGACCGACCCACCCACCCACCCATAGCACTAAATCCACTGCATACACACACACACACACACACACACACCGTTTATTATTATTATTATTATTATTATTACACACACACACACACAATAAATGTGTATATGTACTGTATATGTACCACTGTTTGGACACTTGATCCTCAGTGCTTTGGAGGACAAGCAACCTAGAAGAGTCACTAGATATGTTGTTGCTTGATTTCCTTTGTACTCCTTTGTATCACTTACTCTCATGGTTAATTTATGATAATTTGTATTTTGCACATGCATCATTATTGTATTTATTTATTTTTGTGTAAACTGAGCTTACCATCTTCATATCTGTACATCATGTTTATCCACTAAATTGTAATTTTTTTATTTTCAGCTCACGAGGCTGCCATTCTTCAATAAACCGTTTATTATTATTACACTTAAGGGGAGATCTCCACTTGAGGGATTTTTTTCTGGACCCCTTTCTCCCTCATGTTTAGCCCCATTGCTTTTGATATTATAAAACGTTTTCCCCATTAGTTTAGCGATTTTAAGAACTTTCACCCCATATTAAGACCTTTCGTGCAATTCAGGTGTCGATTTTATCCTGGCGAGCGATAGCGAGCCTGTAATTTAAGAGGAATCGGCCTTCGGCCGGGACATTTTTCTACCGAAAAATGTACAAATTTATCTTGAAAGGGACTCAAGGGGGTGTAATTTTAAGCTTGATGGAGGTCTAAGGAACAAACTAAATACCTCCCCTTAACCCTCTCCGACATATGACGCGATTTTGAGCCTATTTGGGATACTTTAAAGCCTTTGTTACCATCAGGGGTATTTAGAAACCTTTAGTTTAGTTACTTCAACCTCTGCAGTTGTCTTTGAGTTAGCTGTGTTGAGCCTATTGGGAATACTTTAAAGCCTTTGTTACCATCAGGGGTATTTAGAAACCTTTAGTTTAGTTACTTCAACCTCTGCAGTTGTCTTTGAGTTAGCTGTGTTGAGCCTATTGGGGATACTTTAAAGCCTTTGTTACCATCAGGGGTATTTAGAAACCTTTAGTTTAGTTACTTCAACCTCTGCAGTTGTCTTTGAGTTAGCTGTGTTGAGCCTATTGGGGATACTTTAAAGCCTTTGTTACCATCAGGGGTATTTAGAAACCTTTAGTTTAGTTACTTCAACCTCTGCAGTTGTCTTTGAGTTAGCTGTGTTGAGCCTATTGGGATACTTTAAAGCCTTTGTTACCATCAGGTATTTAGAAACCTTTAGTTTAGTTACTTCAACCTCTGCAGTTGTCTTTGAGTTAGCTGTGTTGAGCCTATTGGGGATACTTTAAAGCCTTTGTTACCATCAGGGGTATTTAGAAACCTTTAGTTTAGTTACTGCAACCTCTGCAGTTGTCTTTGAGTTAGCTGTGTTGAGCCTATTGGGGATACTTTAAAGCCTTTGTTACCATCAGGGGTATTTAGAAACCTTTTGTTTAGTTACTTCAAACCTCTGCAGTTGTCTTTGAGTTAGCTGTGTTGAGCCTATTGGGGATACTTTAAAGCCTTTGTTACCATCAGGGGTATTTAGAAACCTTTAGTTTAGTTACTTCAACCTCTGCAGTTGTCTTTGAGTTAGCTGTGGGCAGAAAACTAATTTTGGAGAGGTAATTATAAGAGTGAGAGAACTCTATTTCTTATTGCTAATCTGGCAACCTCTGCGTCATAAATGCGTGAAAGGGTTAAGGCCAGGCGATTTGGTTCACTTGGTTGTTTTTCTGGTCCCCCTTCTCCCTCATGCTTAGCCCCGTTAGTTTTAAGATCTTTAGTTCCATTAGTTTGACGATTTAAGCCTTTTAGCCCCATTTCCTTGCCAATATTAAGACTTTTCGTGTCATTTAGGGGTCGATATTTTGTTGGCGAGCGATAGTGACCCTGTAATTTAGGAGGAACCGGCCTACCGAAAAATGTACAAATTAATATCGTTTGGGGGCCTGGGGAGTGTTTTATAAAGTTTGATGGAGGTCTAATTTTAGAAGGAACCGGCCGAACCTACCGAAAAATGTCAAATGTATCT
The DNA here is from genome assembly GCA_032716605.1 of Paralithodes platypus. NCBI lineage: Eukaryota > Metazoa > Arthropoda > Malacostraca > Decapoda > Lithodidae > Paralithodes > Paralithodes platypus. The sequence continues at coordinate 1,967,173 of CM064512.1, forward strand.
TGAAAGGGGGTCTTTAGGGAGGGGGGGGGGGGTTTCTAAGTTTGGTGGAGGTCTAGCGAGGTAACTCTAAATTAAATTAACATAAATATATGGACCAAAAAAATGAGCAGAGGAGATTTCCACTTGAGAGATTTTTTTCTTGACTCCTTTCTCCCTCATGTTTAGCCCCATTGCTTTTCTAATTTTAAGACGTTCACCCCATTATTTTGACGATTTTAAGAACTTTCGACCCATTTCTGTCAATTTTAAGACCTTTCGTGCCATGTAGGTGTCGATTTTATCCTGGCGAGCGATAGCGAGCCTGTAATATAAGAGGAACCGGCTTTCAGCCGGGACATTTTTCTACCGAAAAATGTACAAATTTATCTTGAAAGGGGTCTAGGGGGAGTAATTTTAAGCTTGATGGAAGTCTAGGGAATCAACTAAAAACCTCCCCTTAAGGAGGAATGCAAAGAGTGATGTAGGAGAAAAAACAAATATATATATATATATATATATATATATATATATATATATATATATATATATATATATATACTGTAGACGAGAAGAAAAAAGTTGAAGATTAAAAAAAAAAAAAAAAATCGATACAAGCATAAGGAAAAAATATAGAAAGCGAAATTACTGAGGGTGGAGGAGGGTGGAGGAGGGTGGAGGTACAAGGACAAAATATTGGAAATACTCTACATATACAAACAAGAGACCGAAAGAGCAAAAGACATTTTAAGGGGAGACTGACCGGCGTTTGTTTGGTCTATTAATTCATTTTTTTTTTTTTTTTTTTTTTTTTTAGTTTCCTCGCTAGACCTCCATCAAGCTTAGAAAAACACCCCCTAGACCCCCCTTTCAAGATAATTTTGTACATTTTTCGGTAGAAAATTTTCCCGGCCAAAGGCCGTTCCTCTTAAAATTGCAGGCTCGCTTTCGCTCGCCAGGAAATAATCGACACTAAATGGCACGAAAGGTCTTAAAATTGACAACCAAATGGGGCGAAAGGTCTTAAAATCGCCAAACTAATGGGCCGAACATCTTATAATCTCAAAACTAGTGGGGCTAAACATTAGGGAGAAGGGGGTCCAGAAAAACGGTCTGCCTCCCCTTAACTAAGAAAACAGACGAATAAAGACAAACTTAACCCAAGAAACAAAAGAGGCCAAATAAAAAAATATATATATATACCGGTATATGATAAAATAAAGTTATGAATAAAGAACACGACGCAGACACAAGAAAAACTTAAACCAAGAAACACCCAAAACAAACTTAAAACCAAGGAACAAAAAAAAATATATATATATATTATCGAATAAAGTTTTCAAAAATGAGCAAGAGGCAAAAACACAATATATATATACTGTATATATAACAACAAATAAAACTGCCTCGGGAAGTGCCGATGGAAAGGCATGAAGGGGCCCCCCCGATGGGCCGGTTTTTTGGACCACTTTCTCCCTCATGTTTAGCCCCCTTAGTTTTCAGATGTTAAGATGTTTGCCCCATTAGTTAGTCGATTTTAAGACCTTTCGCCCCATTTCTTCGTTAATATTTAGATTTTTCGTGCTATTTAGGTGTCTATTTTTATCCCTGGCGAACAATAGTGAGCCTGTAATGTTGGAAGAACAGGCCTTCGGCCGGAACATTTTTCTAGCGAAAAATGTACAAATTAATCTAAAAGGGGGATCTAATGGATTTTTTTTTTTTTTAATTTGATGGAGGTCTAGGGAGGAAACTAGAAAAATAAATAATACATGCAAAAATCAGCCAAAAAGTGAACCATCTCCCCTTAACCCCTTCAGTACCAGGGACGTGTTTTTCATCATGTTCTGGCAACTATTAGACGATTATCTTCAGCTCAGGAAGGACCTCTAGCAATAATAAGGCTTCAGACTATCTCAACCAACCCTTTTAAACTACCACAAATCCTTCCTAAGTTGCATAATATCGTATGAATATCTATCTATCTATCTATCTATGTGCTCAGGCCCGATCCCCACTTTTCCTTTTTTTTTTTTTAGAGGGGGGTGGCCGACTCAAGACAGAGCCCGAATAGGAACAACACAACAGAAAACAATGAACACACAAAAACAAAATACACATTCACACACACATCTAGGTCATCCAGGAGAAGACCCATATATGTATAATTATAGCTAGAATAAATAATAACACACGTCGATGGTATAAATAATAACACGTCGATGGTATAAATAATAACACACGTCGATGGTATTCAGAGGGTTAAATACTTCCCGACATTCAACCAAACGGAACTGAGTATAATTGTGAACCACCTCACGGTCACACACTGTTATAACCTCCTTCCCTCCCTCTGTTAAAAATAGTCTAGTACCGGGTATTAGCCAAAAAAAAAGATGCAAAAACAAGCGCCCCCTCAAGACACTTAAGGGGAATTACACCCCCCCCCCCCCTTAATAAACTCCGTAAGTTTCCTCCTAAGCTCTCAAGCAGAACACAATAATAAGAACCCTCCCTGTGAACCAAACTAACTATTAACCCCTCTCCCTTGTCAGTCAGCTGGTTACTATATACTAAGGGGTCTTATGTTGCGCTGTTGGTCCTCGGGGTAGTGTCCGAGCGGGAGGGAGGGTAGGGAGGGAGGGGAGGGAGGGTAGGGATAAGGAGGGATAGGGAGGAAGGGAGGGAGGGAGGGAGAGATATTTACATATACCGTATACACTGTCCACACTCAGAATTTCTTCTATTCAACAGCTGAGCTCTGGAACTCTCTCCCAGAATCAGTCTTTCCCTCTTCCTATGACTTAAATTGCTTCAAACTCCGTGTGTCCAGGCATTTTGGCTCGACCGTCCCTTGATTTTGACCCTGTCACTCTTTCAACTATGGGAGAGGCACTCGCTATAGACAGTTCTGCCTTTTGCCTCCCTCACTCACATAGAGAAAAAAAAAAAAAAAAAAAAAACACACACACACAGACCTTACGATCCAAACGAGGTGGTCAGGACTTAATTTCAACTTGCCCTTTCACATCCGAGTATCTTCCTAAACTTACAGGCTCGCTATTGCTCCCCAGGAAAAAATCGATACCTAAACGACACGAATAGTCTTAACACTGACAAAGAAATGGGGCGAAAGGTCTTAAAATCGCCAAACTAATGGGCCAAACGTCTTATAATCTGAAAACTAAAGGGGATAAACACGAAGGAGAAAGGGGTCCAGAAAAACGACCTACAGCCCGTTAAAAGAATGGGATATAAACCTCCTCCTTTTAATAACACACCGTAGAGAGAGAGAGAGAGAGAGAGAGAGAGAGAGAGAGAGAGAGAGAGAGAGATTTTACATTTACATAGATTTACATAGATACACTGGCCACACAGATCTTACGATCCCTACGAGGTGACCAGGACTTAATCCTAATAGAGATAGCAACCCTAAGAGAAAGTGGAAGGAAAGGATAGCAAAGATGAAGGCTCTCTCCCCACCCTCCGCTCCCTCCGGCAATATGCCGTACATGAAAATAGTTAGAAGTGAATAACCTTGCAGGGCTTGGAAATCGCCTGAAGGAATTTATAGTATAGTTAGAAATGGAAAGGAAAAGGCATGCACACTTTCACTTTTTTGTATTTTTTTTTTTTTTTTCCCTTTTCCAACTGAAAACGTTTTCATTTCCGCCAGGTTCTCTTATCAGTGATCAGCTTCTACTGCAGACCAACTTTTCTGTGATATGTGTCTAACCTTTTTTTAAATGTGTATATCGAGTCACTGTCAATAACTTCATTAGGGAGCTTATTCCACTCATTAATAATACTGTGGGTGAAGAAATTTTTAGTTATGTCTAGGTTCGCTTTCCTGCCTGTTAGTTTTAATTTGTTTCCTCTTGTGGAACCTTCTTTGGCTATCTTAAATAGATTATTAGAATTTACGTTACTAAAGCCTTTTAGTATCTTAAAACACTCTATCAGCTGTCCCCTTATTCTCCGTTTCTTAAGCGAAAACAGGTCGAGTTCTCTTAATCTCTCATTGTATGGCTTATTTCTAAGGGAAGGGATTAACTTTGTTGCTCTACGCTGAACGGATTCTAGTTTCTCTATGTCTTTTTTTAAGTAGGGAGACCAAAACTGCACAGCATACTCCAGATGTGGCCTCACAATACTTTTATATAGTGGTACAACTATGTCTTTACTATGACAATGAAAATTTCTTTTAATGAAACCTAGCGCTCTATTTGCTTTGTTAGATGCTGCGGTGCATTGGCTTGTAGATTTTAGATTTTCATTGATAAGCACTCCTAGGTCTTTTATCTGTGATACGCTCTTTATCTTTTCTCCATTCATATGGTATTCGTATTTGTTGTTTCGGGAGCCTATTTGTAGTATCAGGCATTTGTTTACGTTAAAGGGCATCTGCCAATTTTCTGACCACTCTGATATCTTGTTTAAATCTGATTGCAGGCTACTTCTATCGCTTTCTGATATTATTGCATTTCCTATTTTAGTGTCATCGGCGAATTTGGAAATTATGTTATTAATGCCATTGTCTAAATCATTAATATATATTATGAATAATAATGGGCCCAGAACTGAACCCTGTGGGACTCCACTAGTCACCGGAGTCCATTCTGATTCCACTCCCATTAATAATTACTCTTTGTTTTCTTTCGCTTAACCAATTCCTTATCCAATTAAGTGTGTTGCCTTGTATTCCTAGATTCTCGACCTTCTGAAGTAATTTATTATGAGGGACCTTGTCGAAGGCCTTCTGGAAGTCCAAGTACACTATATCAAGACTTTTGGTAAAATCATTAATCTTAAATAGGTTGTCATAAAATTCGATAAGGTTCGTTAGGCATGATTTTTTTTGCTCTGAAGCCGTGTTGACTATTATTAATAAGATTATTATTCTCTATGAAAAGTACAAGTTCGTCTCTTATAATTGATTCTAATAGTTTTACAACAACGGAAGTTAAGCTAATGGGTCTGTAATTCCCTGGTTGTTTTTTATCTCCCTTTTTAAATATTGGTGTAATATTCGCTGTCTTCCAGTCAGTGGGTAATTGTCCATGTTGGAGTGACATGTTAAACATTTTGGTTAGGGGTTCGGCAACTTCATCTTTGACCATTTTTAGGATTTTAGGGATGAATAGGTCTGGGCCGGGAGATTTATTTATTTTCAGTAATTCAATCTGTCTAGTGACGCTTGATTGGCTAATTTTGAAGTCAGGGAGCACAATGTTGCTTGTTTGATTAGTAGCTTGTGGAGTGTTCGTGTTGGCAGCAGTGGTAAAAACGGAGCTGAAATAATTGTTAAGTGTAGAGGCTATGTCTTTGCTATCTGTTTCTAGAACACCTTGAGTGTTACGTATGGGTCCTATCCCGCTTTTGATTTGTTTGCTACTGTTAATGTATCTGTAAAATTGCTTAGGATTAGTTTTACTATCTTTAGCTATGCTTATTTCATAATTCCTCTTAGCTGTTTTTATTAGTGATTTTACTTTTCTTCTGGCGGCCAGGTATTGCTTACATATGGTATTATTCTTTGTTTCTCTCTTTAAGTTGTATAAACGATTTCTTTCCCTAATTGCTCTACTGATATTTATATCGTACCAAAGGGGTTTGTTTATTTTCTTACTGTGTCTTTTACGCATTGGGATATGTTTCTTTTGAGCACTCATGAATATTTCTTTAAATCTTTCCCATGTATCGTCAATGTTGGTGAGACCTTCGAGATGCAGATTAATATCTTTTAGGTCATTTCTTAGGCTATTGAAGTCTGCCATATTATAGTTGGGAATAAAAGTTTCACTAGTGCTGTTTGTGTGCGACATATTAATTTGGAGCCTGACGATATTATGATCACAATTAGATATTAATTCCCCAACTTCTAAGTCAGAAATTAAATTTTCGTGGGTCGTTATTACTAGGTCTAAAATATTATCTCCCCTCGTGGGTTTCTGGACTAATTGATATAAGAAGTTATCTTTAATAAATTCGGTCATTTTTTTCTGATGCATGGCCAGACCCTTTTACATCTCCCCAATGAATATTAGGAAGATTAAAATCGCCTATTATAAGGGTTTCTTTTGTTGATAGAGTTTTTTCTAAATTATTGTATAAGTCTATATCCTCTTGATAGGTATGAGTTGGACGACGATATACGACAACCACATTAATGTCTATATCCTTGTTATTAATTTTCACACATAAACAGTTCTGAGTTATTAGAAGGAATTTGAACCTCAAGTGAGCATATATTTTCTTTGATATACAGTAATACACCTCCTCCTCTCTTACCTACTCTGTCCTTGTGATATAGTTTATAGGAATTGATCTGATATTCGTGTGTGAAATCGATATTGTTGGTGTCTATATACGTTTCTGTTATCGCAATTATATCTATTTCTTCATTTAGTAACATAATTCTTAGTTCGTCAATCTTATTTCGTAGACTTCTGGCATTAAAATACATTAATTTGATTGCTTGTTTATTCTCTCTCGATCTTTTGTAAGTGGGGGAATCCGACAGCAGTGACACGTTCGGTGGTTGGAGAGAGTTTAATAGTTTTTTTGTTCGGGTAAAGAGTGATTGAGTCGTACGGAAAATCTAGGTGATGGTACGGGTGGAGCAGCGGGAGAGCTGTGATTGAGGGTAGGGAGTGAAGGCGTAATGGAATAAAGGGGAGGAGAGGGTGGTGCGAGATAGGGACGTAGCGGGGTTTGGAGGCAAGGAGAAGGGAGTTTGGGAAAAGGTATGGGGTAAGACCTTTAGACATTTAGGTATAACTAGTAGGATAAGTAAATTCGCAGACGATACTAAAATAGGGAGATCAATTGATTCAGATAGCGATATAGAGTGACTCCAAAGGGATCTAGATACCTTACATGAATGGTCAGTAAATTGGCAGATGAAGTTTAACATTGACAAATGCAAGGTATTAAAGATAGGGAAGATGCAAACAAATGTTAAATATAAACTAGCTAATTTAGAATTAGAAAATTCAGACTGCGAGAAAGATCTAGGTGTGTTTGTTAGCAATGATTTGAAGCCTAGAAAACAGTGTATAAGCGTTCGTAATAAGGCAAACAGGATTCTCGGGTTCATCTCTAGGAGTGTGAGTAACAGAACTGCTGATGTTATCTTAAAACTTTACTTGTCATTAGTGAGACCCCACATGGATTATGCTGTCCAATTTTGGTGTCCTTATTACAGAATGGACATAGATTCATTGGAGAGTACAGCGTAGAATGACAAAATGATCCATAATATTAGAAATCTTTCGTATGAAGAAAGGTTGAAGAAATTAGGTTTACATTCGTTAGAGAGACGCAGAGTTAGAGGGGATATGATAGAGGTGTTCAAGTGGGTTAGTGGGATTAACAAAGGGAACATGGCAAATGTACTAAAGCTCAGTGATAGCGAAAGAACTCGTACCAATGGTTTCAAATTAGATAAATTTCGTTTCAGAAAAGATATAGGCAAGTATTGGTTTGGTAACAGAGTTGTAGATGGGTGGAATGGACTACCAAGTGCTATAGTGGGATCTAAAACTGTAGGGAGCTTTAAGATAAAATTAGATAAGCATATGGACGAGAAGGGTTGGGTGTGAAGGGGGATCAGCCGGGTTGGGCCAATCAGCGCTCTGCAGACCTCCATAATCCTGCGTTAATCTCTAACCGTTTTGGTAAGATGATCCTCAGGGTATTAGAGTGTGAAGCCTATAATTGGGCTTTGTAATTGAATTGGGGTTGTGTGGGACAGGGATCTGCCTTGCTTAGGCCAATCGGCTTTCTGCAGACTCCCATTTTCTTATGTTCTTATGTTCTTATGTTCTTGGGGAAGGATTAGGAAGAATTAGGTTCTCTGAGAGAGTAGGGTGGCTTATCAGGCTTTTCTTTGTCCTGTCAGAGTTTGAAGGGGATTTGTGAGAAGACTGGTGATTATCCCTAGTTTTCTCGTGGGCGTTGTACACAGCTGCATTTAATTTCGCAGCTAGCCACGTGGAACCAGTGTGGGAGAGATGAATTCCATCTCGCTTGAAAAATTCCATTTTCCCTTTTACTTCATTAAATGGGTTAATGAATGCGACTTGCTGTTGGATGCAGAGTTGATTTAGGGACTCGTTGATGTCATTGGCCCTGAGATTACTGTAACTGCTTTCTTTCATGCGGGGAGGGATTCCTAGTATGATACAATTTTTAGTTTTATTTTTTGCTTCTTGGATGAGTGTTTCATATTTGGTCATTATTTGTTTGCTACTTGTGTTACCCCCGTCGTAGGCATCGTTACTCCCTACACTGAGAACTAGGCAAGTACTTTGTTTGATTTGGGAGTTCTTGATGTCGTTGGTGATGTGGGTAATTTTAGCACCTGGTATGACTTTGACGGATCTTTTACCTGGAGCTAATGTAGCCCATTGGGCCCCCTGTCCACGTGAGAGCGAGTCACTAACTATTTGTGACTTTATTTCATTTTTGCTAACCAGTGTAGCCTTGGACTCTTGATACGGTTTTCTTTTCGTTACTTTACTTTTGTGTGCATTGTCTGCACCTGCGGCCTCATCTGTACTGTTACCTAGTACATCATATCTGTTAGCAAGGGGGATTGTGATTATCTTTGGGGCAGTCTGTTTTGTTTTATTTCCTCTGACTACCTGGAAGGCAGCTCTAGAATCAGCCTGCGGGTGCGAAATGGGGATGTTTTGTTTCTTAAGGTTGGGGCTGTTACGTTGCTCTTTGAGTAAACATATTTCATGTTTTAGTTCGCTCAGAGAGAGAGAGAGAGAGAGAGAGAGAGAGAGAGAGAGAGAGAGAGAGAGAGAGAGAGTGTGTGTGAGAGAGAGTGTGTGAGAGAGAGTGTGAGAGAGTGTGAGAGAGAGAGTGAGAGAGAGTGTGAGAGAGAGAGAGAGAGTGAGAGAGAGTGTGAGAGAGAGAGAGAGAGAGAGTGACAGTGAGTGAAAGAGAGAGAGAGAGTGACAGTGAGTGAGTGAGTGAGTGAGTGAGTGCGAGAGAGAGAGAGAGAGTGTGTGTGAGAGAGAGAGAGATACAGTGACAGTGAGTGAGTGAGTGCGTGAGAGAGAGAGAGAGATTTATATATATTTACATATATACACTGGACACAGACCTTAAGATCCAAACGAGGTGGCCAGGACTTAATTCTAGTAGAGATAGCTAACCCGAGAGTAAGGAACAGTGGAAGAAGAGGATAGCAAAGAAGAAGAAGAGAGAGAGACAGACAGAGAGAGATAGTAAAGTCATCATTTTATTTCATAAACAAATATATATATACACTTTTTACAGTTATTTAAGTAATAATAGATAGAGCGAGAGATATAGATAGATAGATAGATATAGATAGAAGAAAAAATATATATTTATCCTTCGAAATATCTGCGCTGTGCATACCAATTTCCAGAAGATTTCATCAAAAACCATCAAAAAAAAAAAAAAAAAAAAAAAAAAAAAAAAATCCTACCTACAAAAATGTAATGCTAACCCCTTCTATCCCCACATTAATATTCCATTGTCGACATTCTTGATCCAGACACGTGGCTTCGGAAATTATATGGTAATGCGTTGGGCAACAATTAAGGGGAGATCTCCACTCGAGGGATTTTTTTCTGGACCCCTTTCTCCCCTCATGTTTAGCCCCATTGCTTTTGATATTATAAAACGTTTGCCCCATTAGTTTTGCGATTTTAAGAACTTTCACCCCATATTAAGACCTTTCGTGCCATTCAGGTGTCGATTTTATCCTGGCGAGCGATAGCGAGCCTGTAATTTAAGAGGAACCGGCCTTCGGCCGGGAAATTTTTCTACCGAAAAATGTACAAATTTATCTTGAAAGGGACTCAAGGGGGTGTAATTTTAAGCTTGATGGAGGCCTAGGGAACAAACTAAATACCTCCCCTTAAGGCGTATTTATTTGCTCAGCCATATATATTTTTGTTAAGTTTCGATCAAGCATTCAAAAAAATAAAAAAATAAATAAAAACAGAAAAAAACCACACACACATCGTTCATGATAAGTTTGTAAAAAAAAATTATTACAAAATACCCGGTTCCCTATAAATAACACCTAATGACACCACCTAAATGCCACGGAAAAGTCTTAATAATATCGGCAAAGAAATGGGGGGGGGGGCGAAAGGTCTTATAAAATCGCCCAACTCTTATGAGCCGAACGTCAACCAAAAAAAAAATCCTAAACATCATCAAATCTCAAAACACACTAATGGGACTACTAAACTCCTCCTCCCCCCCCCCCCCCCCCCTTCAGGTAAGCCCAACCCCTATATTTCAACACACCTGTACCAGCGACCGTGCAGGTAATATATAATTATGTTGACGTAACTATATTTAGATAAATTTTATGCAGTTTTTAAGACTGGTTAAGGGGAGGTTTTTAGTTCGTTCCCTAGACTTCCGTCAATCATAAAATTACACCCCCTTGAGTCCCTTTCAAGATAAATTTGTACATTTTTCGGTAGAAAAATGTCCCGGCTGAAAGCCGGTTCCTCTTAAATTAAAGGCTCGCTATCGCTCGCCAGGATAAAATCGACACCTGAATTGCACGAAAGGTCTTAATATGGGGAGAAAGTTCTTAAATTCGCTAAACTAATGGGGCAAACGTTTTATAATATCAAAAGCAATGGGGCTAAACATGAGGGGAGAAAGGGGTCAAGGAAAAAAATCCCTCAAGTGGAGATCTCCACCTTAATTCTATATTCTAGCTGGGCTATATTTAGATAATGGTATGCAGTTTTTAAGACTGGTTAACCCCTTGAGCACCATGACGTCATTGGCATCACACATTCTGGTTAGCATTAAGGGGAGGTTTCCACTTGAGGGATTTTTTTCTTGACCCCTTTCTCCCTCATGTTTAGCCCCATTGCTTTTGATATTATAAAACGTTTGCCCCATTAGTTTAGCGATTTTAAGAACTTTCACCCTGGCGGGTGCCCAAATCCGAAAGGAGTTGAAGTAGGGGAGCTATCCCCCCGCCAAAGGCGGCTTTCTAGGGCCTTTCCTAGCTGATGCTGAGAGGATTGGGTTCTAGTCATGTGGTGATGGGCTGGTCTATCAGAGTGAGAACTGAGCGATCTCTGCCATACCCATAGCTTACTCTGACTGTTCCTTTTACTTATATATCTTCTAGATCTCAAGTGACGGCGTCTTTTCCGTGGATCGACCTCCCTACTGCCAACCTAAAAGTTGGCAGATTGGGAGCCAAAGCGTCACATTTTTCCCTTGCCCCTCAACTTTCCCTTCATAATTGCGGAGGGGCACAGGGCCTTGGGTGGGGCTTTGGTTTCTCGGGCGTTTCCGCGCCCTCCTCAGCTCCCTGCCTTAGAGTGGCTTCGGTCACCTGGGTTTTGTTAGTGGTAAGCAGGGAGGGTTTTGTGGGGGCGCTCTATGGCCTTGGCCTTGCTCGGGACCTTGGGGCTGTTCGGCCAGGCAGCCTGGGGAACAACAACAACAACTTTCACCCCATATTAAGACCTTTCGTGCAATTCAGGTGTCGATTTTTTCCTGGCGAGCGATAGCGAGCCTGTAATTTAAGAGGAACCGGCCTTCGGCCGGGACATTTTTCTACCGAAAAATGTACATATTTATCTTGAAAGGGGGTCTAGGGGGTGTAATTTTAAGCTTGATGAAAACGTAGGGGTCAAACTAAATACCTACCCTTAAGAGGCTATCTCAATGGATCCTTTTAGCCTTCCATATATCTTTTAGCCTTCCATATATCTTTTACCTTCCATATATCTTTTACCTTCCATATATCTTTTACCTTCCATATATGTTACCTTCCATATATATGTTACCTTCCATATATCTTTTAGCCTTCCATATATCTTTTACCTTCCATATATCTTTTAGCCTTCCATATATCTTTTACCTTCCATATATCTTTTAGCCTTCCATATATCTTTTACCTTCCATATATCTTTTAGCCTTCCATATATCTTTTACCTTCCATATATCTTTTAGCCTTCCATATATCTTTTAGCCTTCCATATATCTTTTAGCCTACCATATATCTTTTAGCCTTCCATATATCTTTTAGCCTTCCATATATCTTTTAGCCTACCATATATCTTTTAGCCTTCCATATATCTTTTAGCCTTCCATATATCTTTTAGCCTACCATATATCTTTTAGCCTTCCATATATCTTTTAGCCTTCCATATATCTTTTAGCCTACCATATATCTTTTAGCCTTCCATATATCTGTCCTAAGCTTCATAACATCGTCTAAGTGCAGCTGAAATCAAATGTAAAAGACGTCGCCGGTACAGAAGGGGTTAACCTATCTCTGGGACTCTTAAGGGGAGATTTCCACTTGAGGGATTTTTTTTTACTGAACTCCTTTCTCATTCAGGTTTAGCCCCATTGATTTTGAGATTTTAGGACGTTCGGCCCATTAGTTTGGCGATTTTAGGAACTTTCGCCCCATTTCTGTCAATTTTAAGATCTTTCGTGTCATTTAGGGGTCAATTTTTTCCTGGCGAGCGACAGCGAGCCTGTAATTTAAGAGGAACCGGCCTTCGGCCGGGACATTTTTCTACCGAAAAATGTACAAATTTATCTTGAAAGAGGGTCTAGAGGGTGTAATTTTAAGCTTGATGGAGGTCTAGGGAACAAACTAGAAACCTCCCCTAAAGCCGGTATCACACGAGCGCATTTTTCACTCCACATTTATCCTCAACACTGGTCTGGCAGCTTATGAGGCTAACATTTATAATATTTCTGTTACCTAAATGCATCGATCATCAGTCTAGTTTCCGATACCAGTGCCAAATATGCCAGGAAAAGGTTGATCATTTGAATGTTGACTATAAAAGCTCTCGTGTGATACCGGCTTAAGGGGAGATTACCACTTGAGGGATTTTTTTCTTGACCCCTTTCTCCCTCAAGTTTAGCCCCATTGCTTTTGATATTATAAAACGTTCGCCCCGTTAGTTTGGCGATTTTAAGAACTTTCACCCCATTTTAAGACCTTTCATGCCATTCAGGTGTCGATTTTATCCTGGCGAGCGATAGCGAGCCTGTAATTTAAGAGGAAACGGCCTTCGGCCGGGACATTTTTCTACCGAAAAATGTACAAATTTATCTTGAAAGGGGGTCAAGGGGTGTAATTTTAAGCTTGATGGAGGTCTAGGGAACAAACTAAACACCTCCCCTTAAGGGGTAAATTCGGTCTCAATAAACCCTCCGCGTAACACCGGTCCTTCTTAAATTGCAGACAATCGCTATCGCTCGCCAGGAAAAAAAAAGACACCTAAATGGCACGAAAGGTCTTCATATTGACAAAAGTAATGGGGTGAAAGGTCTCAAAATCGCCAAACTAATGGACCGAACGTCTTAAAATCTCAGAAACTAATGGGGTTAAACACGAGGGAGAAGGGGGTCCAAAACAAACAACCACCTTCCCCTTAAATTTAGAACCGGTGTCATTTTTAAGGGGAGATTTCCACCTGAAGGATTTTTTTCTGGACCCCTTTCTCCCTCATATTTAGTCCCTTTGCTATTGAGATTTTAAGACGTTCGCCCCATCAGTTTGGCGATTTTAAGAACCCTCGCCCCATTTCTGTCAATTTTAAGACCATTCGTGCCATTTAGGTGTCGAATTTTTCCTGGCGAGCGATAGCGAGCCTGTAATTTAAGGGGAATCGGCCTTCGGCCGGGACATTTTTCTACCGAAAAATGTACAAATTTATCTTGAAAGGACGTCTAGGGGAAGTAATTTTAAGCTTGATGGAGGTCTAGGTAATCCACTAAAAACCTCCCCTTAAGCGTCTGAGCAGCGATATGTTTATGGGTTAGTTCGGCCATCCACACCTTGGGTCGCGCTAATAAGTCTAGGTAATCCACTAAAAACCTCCCCTTAAGCGTCTGAGCAGCGATATGTTTATGGGTTAGTTCGGCCATCCACACCTTGGGTCGCGCTAATAAGTCTAGGTAATCCACTAAAAACCTCCCCTTAAGCGTCTGAGCAGCGATATGTTTATGGGTTAGTTCGGCCATCCACACCTCGGGTCGCGCTAATAAGTCGTGTCCCAGCTGTCATTACGTTTGGCTCGCCGCTGCTGTATTAATGTCTGTCAGATGTTGAATAAGGGTGGGTAAGTGTGGGAACATGTTTGTATATTTCACTCAAAAAGAAGAAAATCGTGTGTAAATATTGCTGATACTAATTATTGATCAACACGTACTTGGTGCCGAGACATCACTTATTAGCGTGACTGTACACTCGTCTTAAGGGGAGGTGTTTATTGTGTTTCCTAGACTCCCATCAAGCTTGAAATTACACCCCCTTGACCCCCTTTCAAGATAAATTTGTAAATTTTTCGGTAGAAAAATTTCCCGGCCGAAGGCCGGTTCCTCTTAAATTACAGGCTCGCTATCGCTCGCCAGGAAAAAATCGACACCTAAATGGGACGAAAGGTCTTAAGTGACATAAATGGGGTGAAAGTTCTTAAAATCGCCAAACTAACGGGGCGAAGGTCTTAAAATTTCAAAAGCAATGGGGCTAAACATGAGGGAGAAAGGGGTAGAGAAAAAAATCCCTCGAGTGGAAACCTCCCCTTAAAAAAGGACGTTACCAGTACAGAAAGGGTTAACAACGTTGATTACACATCCGAACATGACTTACTTACATTATAACCCTCGAGTGATTGATTAAGAGACGTGAATCAGTGTATCGAACAGCTGTGGTTGGTGGCCGGTTGATGATGAGCATTGACCAATAGTTTTGTTGTTGTTTTTCGCTTTCTCTCTCCCTCTCTCTTTGGCTCACTTGACCTTTGACCGCTGGAAGGTAAACACCACTACACCTGAGCTCTCTCCTACGGTCCTACCCAACTTTCGGTGAATGTGGACAGCATGCCGTCCTGCACCACAAATACTGAAGCAGACAAAATGGATCCTGATGGTGCCAGCAACGATATTATGAGAGAAACAGAGACGAATGCAGTAGGAAGCAGCATCCTGAGCGAAGAAATGGATTATCAAGAGGTTTGCAGCAAATCGGAGGGTAAAAGAAGAAAGAAACAAGCAATTGGAGAAGGAAGTAGCGATGAAGAAGACACACGAGAATCAAAAAAGATACGAAACGGCGAGCATGCAGGCCTACAGGTACGTGAGGCTGAGCAAGGGGCAAGCGGTGGAAAAGGGGCGACGGAGAACTACAACGGGGCCACACAGCCGACGGAGAGCGACGACAGGGACAAGCAGACGACGGAGGGACGACCCAGGCTCATATTTCCGGTGGACAACAAGCTCAGCTATCAGCAAAAGGTACTGTGGACAATGAAGCTTGGCCGGGAGTATAAATCCTTCAGACCACTCCTGAAAGATGGAAAAAAACGGTCATACCTGACAGTGGAAGTAAATGAAGCAGTGGAAATGTTAACTACAGTAGTGTATGAAGGAGTCATCATGAAAATCCCTGAAGCACAAGAAAAGATGACCAAAATAATAATATTCAAATATCCAGTGTGGGTAGACCCAGAATTCTTGCTCGATGATCCTAATATCGTTTGGGCACGAAGGAACAAAGTGAGGGGCGAAGAAAAAAGTCAGGCAGTGGCCCTGATTAAAGGAGATGCTCCAGAAAGTATCTATGTGACGGGACTCGGTTATAGGTATGTTGCACCATACATTGAGGAAGAGTTGATATGTTTGAAGTGCTCTAGGTGGGGGCACCAGGCTTGGAGATGTCACCTGGACCCTCGCTGTCGTTTCTGTGGGGGCAGCCATATCTCCACACGATGTGGGGAAAAAAATAAGGCCAGGATGGACGTGCGGCCACGATGTTGCAACTGTGGTGGCCCCCATAATGCTCAGTCTGTAGTCTGCTCTAAAAGACCCGGGGCAAACAGACAGCATCATCATCAACAGCGATCAGCGGTGGGAGATGATGCAATATACAGCCGACAACAAGCAGCCGCCCCGCCCCAGGACTTCCCCACACCATCTTTACCAACACGTGGACAGCCGGGGCGACGACCAGGTGTGAAGAAGAGACAAAGAACGCCTGGGGTAGGAGGCCTAATCTCCCTGGTACCTGGGGGAATGGGTCCCAGGTGGGAAAGCCTGGCCCCAAAATGACCGCACCTGGTGAAGGGGTAAGTTCAAGCCCAGGTTCTGAAAGTACAGTGAAAGAAAATAGCGAAATGGCGGGCATACAACAAACAGGGTTTGAAGAAATGTTTCAATACCTCCGGGAGTTCGGAAACAAAGTGGAAATGCTAGAAAAACAAGTCAGCTATCTAAATGATATGGTTAAAGGTAAGGGAAATGAAAAAAGTACCGAACCTGTAGCAACAGCATCAGTGAGTGCCGAACCAGTAACAACAGCATCAGTGAGTACCGAACCAGTAGCAACAGCATCAGCGAGTCAAAACTCACGAGAAGTTACAGAAAAGAAGGCAAAGAAAGAAAGTGAATCAACTAATTGTAAATTTACCGTAAAAGGAAGAAATAAAACTCTGTACCCACACAAGCTGATGACGAATAACCTTGTAGTGCTCGAGAGTGCGCTAGCTAAGTGTGAAGATGAAGGGAAAAAAGAACAATTATTCATGGACTGGGTAGCGTTGCACCGACAAATGGATAAAATCATGACAAAATAGAAGGTATGTCGGAATCAATAACGGATACACCGAGTAACAATGGAGCAAAATGAACTTAGAGTAATTTCATGGAATGTTAATGGACTACGTAATAGAATTGATGACTTGCATTATTATGTAAATAAATATGATATAAATGTTATACTCCTCCAAGAGACTCGGGAAGGGAATGTTAACTTGTTAAAGCTAAATAGATATACAAAATATACTCTCCCGGCGAGCGAAGGCATTAGGGGCGTATCAACCTACGTGATAAATACCATTCCCTCGGAGCTTGTAGAAAACCCTCATAAAACCGACGGGGTAGAATCAGTTTCTATTAAATTATTTATGAAAGAGGGGTCAATAAGTGTTGTTAACCTTTACGTATCTAAGAATTGTTTTTCCATTAACTCTCTACCTAATAGTGTATTTAATGAGGTAACTCTTATTGCCGGGGACCTAAACGCTCGTCACAGGGAATTAGAGGGCGGGGAAACTACCAACACTAACGGGAGGAGATTCAATCAATTATTGAAAGACTATCCAGATATCAAATTGCTAGGGACACAGGCAGCAACACACATACAGGGAGGGAGGCTAGACTATGCAGTGATTATTAATGGCCAAGGTTTGGATGGGAGGTGTGATGTTACACCGGAATTACTCAGCGACCATTTCTCTTTAGATATAAGTATTCCTTTGGGTAAAGTGGACATAAAGTATAAAAGAAAAAGGATAATATTACCTCTAGACAAGATAACTAATTTTAGCAATAGTATTCGGGATTGGTATAGAGACTATGAACCAATTTGTACAAATCAGTTTTATGAAGATATGGCCAAAATTATAGAAGAGTCATTAAGTGTTAAAGGAGAAAGAAAAATAAGGGAATATTCGTCAAACCGGAATAAATACTATAATGACCAAACATTAAAGGATTGGTCAAAAATGCTTAAGCAAAGCCATAAAAAGTGGGTGGAGGCGGGAAGGGATGACTCTACTAAATCCGATCTACTTGACGCGTCCCGGATTTGCGGGCAGGCCCGTAAAGAAGTGAGAGGAGACTATTGGAAGAAATTTGCAAATAAGATTGGGAATACCACAAATATCAGTGAAATCTGGAGAGAAGTTAATAAAGTACGGGGGAAAAGGAAAAGTAATGTCGCACACCCACATCCACAACAAAAGGCAAACGAATTAATGGAAAAGTGGGCAACTGCCGCTAGTACCGATTCACTGCCGCAGGACGTCAGGGAGGGATTAGAGGGTTGGGAAAATGAGAGGAGAGAAACTATTGTTAACGCATTAAATATAGCACACATCACAGATGTAGATATAACAAGAGATGAACTACTTAGAGCAATTAAACAAGGTAAATCTACAGCTCCCGGGAAGACGGTATAACTTACGATGTATTAAACTGCCTAGCCAGTATAGAAGATAGCCCCCTCCTTCGATTATTCAACATGAGTCTTAAAGAGGGTAAACTACCTAAAGCGTGGAAAAAAGCTATAATCATTCCCATCCCTAAACCAAATGGGGAGAGTAGACCCGTTTCCCTCACATCGTGTATGTCCAAAATGATGGAGAGAATCGTGTTGGAGAGGCTATTATATATCACAGACGATAAATTGTGCAACAATCTGTTCGGTTTTAGAAAAGGTAGGGGTACATCTGATGCAGTCATAAAGTGTCTGGCCAACGATAATGATTACTGCAGGGTATACGTGGATCTCAAGGGCTTGATAAAGCAAATGGAGAGGTAATTTTGTTTGAATTAGCTAACATGGGTGTAAAAGGAAAATTATTACATTGGATAGGAGATTATTTATTTGGAAGGAAGGCGCAGGTGTGGTATCAAGGGGCTCTTTCTGAGGAAAGGAAACTTGACCTGGGTACACCACAAGGCGGGGTATTAAGTCCATTCCTCTTTAATGTCCTAATGAATAGGATAGCTCAAGATATGCTAGGTCCAGGTGTTAAAATAACAATATACGCAGACGATATAATGCTGCAAAGCAGTAGCGTTGAGAATATGCAATTGGCCCTCAACAAATTTGGGCAATTAACCCAGAAGCTAGGGCTAGTAATTAATGAAGAAAAAACTAAATTTCAGTGTCGTGCTATGGGCGATAAACAATTAGCTGTGAATGAAAAAATATTGATAGGGTTAGGAGCTATAAGTATCTAGGCATCTATATAGGATATACATCAGACAGTAAAGATGCCGAGTTACATCATATACAAACACAATGTAAGGCACGTATGGCACCCTTGAAATCTCTAGCTTGGAGTGGTACAGGTGTTGGTGTACAGGTACTGCGGATGATGTACCTCACCACTATTAGGTCAGTGGTGGAATATGCCAGCCCCGTTCTCTCTCTTGCCTTGGTGAAGGAAGGTTGGATAAAATAGAAACTATCCAAAATGAGGCTATGCGAGTTATATTAAACTGCCCCAAAAATGCGATGGTAGCTGCTATGAGATTAGAATTAAATTTAACAACCTTGCGACACAGAATAGAGGAAGTAAACCTAGTATCGGCAATGAGACATATACGGTCAGGTAGTGGTGAAAAATTGGCACAAGACGTCAACGATGGCATACGTAAAATTGGAACCTTCAGGAGGCAAGGCAAGAGGGGATACCTAAAAGAACTAATACATCAAGTACAGAAATTTGACCTAATAAAAAAAATTCTGGTCGAAGAGAGGGCACAAAAACCTCCACCCTGGGAAGATAAAGGCGTGGATATAAATATTATCAAGCTGGGGAAAAAGAAAAGTATGTACGAGACTGGGGAACTTAAAATAATTGTTGAAGAAAAGATAAATGAATTAAAAGATGATAATGTTGCGCAAGTATACTGCGATGGCTCTGTCACAGAAAATGGGAGAGCAGGATGTGGGATACTGGTGAGTGACGATGTAGGTAACGATAACATATACAGTGAATATTATTATAGAATAAGTAACAACGTGTCCTCTACGCAGGCAGAAATATGTGCTATGTTATACGGGTTAAATAAAATAAGAGGGGGAGAAGGTGATGTGTGCTTTTTCGTAGACAGTCGAAGTGCTTTGGAATCTATGAACAGCAAAAAACCCGTGTATGAAAAGCTGGTATCTCAGTGTAAGGTTATTATAGATGAACTACGCAATAATGGGAGAATGGTAAAATTTACGTGGATACCTTCACATGTTGGGATAATAAATAATGAAAGAGCGGACGAACTTGCTAAATTAGGAACGGAGAAAGACACAATAGATTACGAGTGCATTCAATCTTTAAGACAAATTAAATCAACAATTAGAAAAAAACAAAAGGATGCGGAACTTTTTATGATGCAAGAAAACACGCGAATAGTGCAACATTCTATCACTATAATAACGTTGCACGGCGAACTAGCTTCATATACGGAAACTTAAGAAGTGCTTGGAAGGACTCCTTGTGCACACGACTTAGGTTAGGATATTGTTACATGTGGGAACTTGGTGTTCCTAAAGGAGAACACGAAATATGTTGTCAACTATGTAAAAAACCAAGAAGTCATACCTTAAATCATTATATACTGCACTGCCAACACCTAGCGAAATATAGAAACAATGTCATAGATAAGGTCGATGAACAAATTATATGGATGTTCAATCATAATATGATTACTCAAATAATAGCCAAATGCAAACAAATACAATACATCGTAAGGTAAATATACATAAAACAAAGTTTAGGATTTAGTGTTATGATTATTATGTAATTGATAGCCTCATTATATCATTATTGTTATTATAATAATAAATGTGTATGTATACACTGTATATTGTGAAATTTGTGTGTTATTGTATGAATTATTGTGTGTATAGGTATGTATGTAGGTATATGTACATGCATGTGTCTGTGTGTGTGTATGTATATGTATGTATATGTGTATATTATATATATGTATATACTGTATATGTATTTATGTGTGTATGGGTGTATGTATGTGTGTGTATATGTAGGCATGTATTAAACTGGAGTGGGAGGGGCATTCTATGACATTAAGGAAAGTAGAAGGATTATAACAAACCCGCGCTAAGCCTAAGCCCAGCTTAGCTAAGGGTCCGGTCCTTCTTAAACAGTTAGGGACAACTGGTTTGCTAACAAGTATAGAGATAAAAACTTACTAAATGTTGTATTCATGTTTGTGTTGATATTGTACATGTATAATATGAGTAGGGTAAAAGACTGTTTTATCACCTTTGCCCTTTTGAGACGTGTAATTATGTATTCCCATGTATTTATGCTTTCTCAATAAAGAATCAATCAATCAATCTCTCTTTGGCTTGTATCCATTCGGCCCCATTAAGCCTACTGATTCAAGACGTTTACCCCCATCCAGGTGTCAATATTTTCCTGGCGAGCGGTAGCGAGCCAGCATATATATATTTTTTGTTTGGACAGCAAGCTAAATTTGTAAATTTTTCGATAGAAAAATGTCTCCGGCGAAGCCGGATTTCTCCATACAATGCTGGCTCGCTATCGCTCGCCAGGAAAAAAACGACACCTGGATGGGGATAAACGTCTTAAAACAGTAGGCTGAATGGGGCCAAATGGATACAAGCCAAAAAGAGAGAGAGAGAGCAAATCAAAGCGACGTGGGGGGGGGGGGGGGGGGGTTAAGAGACGTAATGGACACCGAACAACTGTGGCGCATGTAAACTGACAAATAGTCCACATTAATAATTACACCTTTCATACTTATATATTAAGGGCAGGTATTTACTATATATTAAGGGGAGGTATTTACTTCCTTCCCTAGACCTCCAGCAACCTTAAAATTACACCCCCTTCAGTCCCTTTCAAGATAAATTTGTACATTTTACGGTAGAAAAATTTCCCGGCCAAAGGCCGGTTCCTCTTAAATTACAGGCTCGCTATCGCTCGCCAGGATAAAATCGACACCTGAATGGCACGAAAGGTCTTAATATGGGGTGAAAGTTCTTAAAATCGCTAAACTAATGGGGCAAACGTCTTAAAATCTCGAAAGCAATGGGGATAAACATGACGGAGAAAGGGGTCAAGAAAAAAATCCCTCAAGTGGAGACCTCCCCTCAACTTTAAATATTAACTTTTAATATTGGGAGCGTAGTGCGTCGTTGGGGGTTTGTCTTGATAGCGTAAAGCCGCTTTTTCCCCCTCAACATTTATGCTCAACACTGGTCTGGCAGCTTATGAGGTCAACATTCATAATATTTATTTGGCCTAAATTCATCAATCATCAGTCTAGTTTCGGATACCACTGCAAAATATTCCAGAAATGTTGCCAGAAAGATGGTGATCATAGAATGTTGACTATAAAAGCTCTAGTGTGATACCGGCTTAACCCTCTCACGTTCTTGACGCAAATTTGAGGCTATTAGGGATACTTTAAAGCCTTTGTTGCCATCAGGGGTATTTAGAAACCTTTAGTTTAGTTACTTCAACCTCTGCAGTTGTCTTTGAGTTAGCTGTGTTGAGCCTATTGGGGATACTTTAAAGCCTTTGTTACCATCAGGGGTATTTAGAAACCTTTAGTTTAGTTACTTCAACCTCTGCAGTTGTCTTTGAGTTAGCTGTGTTGAGCCTATTGGGGATACTTTAAAGCCTTTGTTACCATCAGGGGTATTTAGAAACCTTTAGTTTAGTTACTTCAACCTCTGCAGTTGTCTTTGAGTTAGCTGTGGGCAGAAAACTAATTTTGGAGAGGTAATTATAAGAGTGAGAGAACTCTATTTATTATTGCTAATCTGGCAACCTCTGCGTCATAAAAAACGTGAAAGGGTTAATGCATAAGTGCGCGGAATTTCGGTGTGAGTATCCTAGGTTTGAGTCCTTGGAGTGCCACATGTATTTGTTGATTTCATTAATTGAGTTTAGAAGAAAAGTTGATTGGTGAAATAATATAATTATAAATAATATAAATAATATAAATAATATAATTATAAATAATATAAATAATATAAATAATATAATTATAAATAATATAAATAATATAATTATAAATAATATAAATAATATAAATAATATAATTATAAATAATATAAATAATATAAATAATATAATTATAAATAATATAAATAATATAATTATAAATAATATAATTATAAATATAAATAATATAAATAATATAATTATAAATAATATAAATAATATAAATATAATTATAAATAATATAAATAATATAAATAATATAAATAATATAATTATAAATATAAATAATATAAATAATATAATTATAAATAATATAAATAATATAAATAATATAATTATAAATAATATAAATAATATAAATAATATAATTATAAATAATATAAATAATATAAATAATATAATTATAAATAATATAAATAATATAATTATAAATACTGGTAATATAAATAATATAAATAATATAATTATGCATTTATATATTATTATACTTTTGAGTTTCCTCGCTAAACCTCCATCAAGCTAAAAAAAAAAAAAAAAAAAAAAAAAAAAAAACCTAGTCCCCCTTTCGAGATAAATTTGTACATTTTTCGGTAAAACAAAATGCAGGTGCCTTCTAAAGTTACAGGCTCACTATCTCTCAGGACAAAACGTGAACCCTCCCCCCTTAACCCCTTCAGCACCATGGCGTCTTTTAACCTTTGATTCTGGCTAAGATTAGACAATTTTATGCAGATTAGGAAGGACCTGTGTTTTTAACCCTCTCCGGCATATGACGCGATTTTGAGCATATTAGGGATACTTTAAAGCCTTTGTTACCATCAGGGGTATTGACTCAAGACAGAGCCAGAATAGGGACAACACGACAGAAAACAATGAACACACAAAATACAAATTCACACACTTCTAGGAAAAGGGTAATCCACATAAGGTAAACGCTCAGATCATTTCCGGTATTCAGAACACATCACTTCCGGTATTCAGAACACTTCCGGTATTCTATCTAGTCTATATAATCAGGCTCAAACCTCACTTTTCCTTTGTTTTTCCTCTTTTCATTGGGGGGGGGGGGCCGACTCAAGACAATCAGGAATAGGCACTACAATTAAACACCCTAAATTGGATTCAAAAGGATGACAAGAAGTCTCGAAAATAGGTCTCGAAAATGGGTCTCAAAAATAGGTCTCAAAAATAGGTCTCGAAAATGGGTCTCGAAAATGGGTCTCTAAAATAGGTCTCGAAAATAGGTGGCACGAAAATAGGCGGCACGACATTTTAAGATCATCCACTGCAGTCCAAGTTGGAGTTTAGTTTAGGGATCGAGATAATATTGTCAAAGTGGAGCAATTTCGTTTGAAAACTTGAATGTATATGAGAAAAATGCAAGACAATTCATCTGAAACAGCATTGATTTGGCCATGTTATCACTACCAAAGACTTGAATACTTATGAGAAAAATGCAAGACAATTCATCTGAAACAGCATTGATTTGGCCATGTTATCACTACCAAAGACTTGAATACTTATGAGAAAAATGCAAGACAATTCATCTGAAACAGCATTGATTTGGCCATGTTATCACTACCAAAGACTTGAATACTTATGAGAAAAATGCAAGACAATTCATATGAAACAGCATTGATTTGGCCATGTTATCACTACCAAAGACTTGAATACTTATGAGAAAAATGCAAGACAATTCATCTGAAACAGCATTGATTTGGCCATGTTATCACTACCAAAGACACATTTTGAACTATAAACCATAACTTGATCTTTACATAGACAATAATAAAGACTAAAAATAATGAACTTGGCTTTCGTTTAACACCTATTCTATTATTATAGTTGGAGACCACCCCCAGTAAAAAACAAAAAAAACAAAAAAAATTAACACCTATAATCACTATAGTTGGACACCACCCACAGTAAAACAAAAATAATAAATTAAAAAGGGAATGGGCCGGAGCAAATAGTAAATACAGTTGAAGATCAGGCTTGATATAAACAATACAGCCTGAATTTCGGTTTCATTATTATATCGATACATAACCTTTCCCATACATTAACCCCTTCAATACCGGCGATGTATTTATTTTATTGTAGGTATATTTAGACGATTTTGTACAGTTTAGGAAGGATGTGTGGTAGTAAAAACGGTAAAGTGAGATAGTACGAAGCCTGTTTATTGCTGGAGGCTCTACTTAAACGGTAAAGTGACAGTACGAAGCCTGTTTATTGCTGGAGGCTCTACTTAAACGGTAAAGTGACAGTACGAAGCCTGTTTATTGCTGGAGGCTCTACTTAAACGGTAACGTGACAGTACGAAGCCTGTTTATTGCTGGAGGCTCTACTTAAACGGTAAAGTGACAGTACGAAGCCTGTTTATTGCTGGAGGCTCTACTTAAACGGTAAAGTGACAGTACGAAGCCTGTTTATTGCTGGAGGCTCTACTTAAACGGTAAAGTGAGACAGTACGAAGCCTGTTTATTGCTGGAGGCTCTACTTAAACGGTAAAGTGAGACAGTACGAAGCCTGTTTATTGCTGGAGGCTCTACTTAAACGGTAAAGTGACACAGTACGAAGCCTGTTTATTGCTGGAGGCTCTACTTAAACGGTAAAGTGACAGTACGAAGCCTGTTTATTGCTGGAGGCTCTACTTAAACGGCAAAGTGAGATAGTACGAAGCCTGTTTATTGCTGGAGGCTCTACTTAAACGGTAAAGTGAGACAGTACGAAGCCTGTTTATTGCTGGAGGCTCTACTTAAACGGTAAAGTGAGACAGTACGAAGCCTGTTTATTGCTGGAGGCTCTACTTAAACTCAATAAAATCGTCTACTAGTAGCCAGAAAAAAAGTTTAAAGACGTCGACGGTATAGAAGGGGTTAACTACAGTGCAAGCGAGCCTATGGGAATCGGGAGACACTCGATAGTGTTGATCCCCCGAGTTAGACATCAACTTAAAGGGGTAGTACTCGCTTTTTCTGGTCCCCCTTCTCCCTCATGTTTATCATATTAGTGTTGAGGTTTTAAGACGTTCGTGCCGTTAGTTTGGCGATTTTTGAGATCTTTCGCCCAATTTGTTTTGTCAATATTAAGACCTTTCGTGCCCTTTAGGTGTCGATTTTTTTCCTAGCGAGCGATAGCGAATAAATAAATAAATAACTAAATGAACCAAAAACAAAGCACTACCTATCTATCTATCTATCTATATGATCAGGCCCAATCCCCATTATGGGGGTAGCCGACTCAAGACAGAGGAAGAACAGGGAAAAACACAAAAACAACACAAAACAACGCATAAACACAAATACACACACATCTAGGTCACCCAGAAGACCCAGACTACCCCCTACCCCTTAAACAATCGATGGAGTCTGATCACACGTTTTGAAAATAGGTCGCGAATTAAAAGTCAATTATTTCAGTTCAGTTATGAGGACATCAGTTCAGGTCAGGTGAAGGTCTTGAGGGATAAGCCTTTACAACGGCACACCTCGTAGCTACATTCTACTTTTCCTATTTTTCCGAAGGGTGTAGATAGGGGTGTTGGAGAGAGAGGAAGCTGTTGGAGTGGCTTTGTTATGTGTGTTATTTACAGTGTGCTGGCTTAATAATCCAGAAGGGGTGATAGCCTCTGAAGTCCTATTACAACATAACACTGATATTACACTTGGACGGCAGGCTCTAACCAAATTGACCACTTGCGAGTTTCGTTCTATAAGGAAGTTGGAGCTGTAGCTATCCATAGTAAATAGAAATGCAATAAAAATGTAGGTTTCTGATGGCTAAAGAGTATGTTGAATTGGGTTTTATGTATTTATATATGCTCTGCAACCGTATTTTAAGCGATAGTTTTGCTGAATATCGATGTCTACAGCTCCAACTTCCTTATAGAGCGAAACTCGCAAGTGGCCAATTACGAGGGGGCCTATAAAATCATGTGAAAATAGGTCGCCAACTCGAGATTTGAGATCCACAGAAAACGTGCCCCTACTTCCCAGGACCCTAGTGGGGGGCGGCGGCGGGGGGGGGGGGGGGGGGGGCTGAGAGGGGGGGGGTTCATCACTCACCTATTATGCCGTGGGGGGGAGGGGGAGTTGGAGGACAAGGTTGAGGTGCCCGAGGTCGAGGGAGAGTGAGAGTGGTGGAGGAGGAGAACACTGCGCAACACTACTCCATCTCTGGTGGCGGTCCCGGCTATACTGAGACACCCTACCACCCCTCCTCTCCTCCTCCACCACCTCCTCCTCCTCCCCACCACCTCCTCCTCCTCCTCTCCTCCCCTCCCTCCCTTCCCACCACTATGACCCCACCCTCTCTACCAACGTTCCCTCCCTCCCTCCCCACTCCTCTCTACCAACGTTCCCTCCCTTTCTCACTCACTCTCCCTCACTGCCCCCTTGCCCTCTCTCTCTCCTTCCCTCCCCACCCCTCCCTCCCCTTTCTACCAACGTTTCCTCTTCTCCTCTCCCTCCCCTCTCTACCAACGTTCCCTCCTTCCCTCTCTACCAACGTTTCCTCCCTCCCTCACTCACTCTCTCTGTACTCCCACCTCTCACTGCCCCTTTACCCTCTCCTTACCTCCCCACCCCTCCCTCACTCACTCTCTCTGTACTCCCACCTCTCACTGCCCCCTTTACCCTCTCCTTACCTCCCCACCCCTCCCTCACTCACTCTCTCTGTACTCCCACCTCTCACTGCCCCTTTACCCTCTCCTTCCCTCCCCACCCCTCCCTCACTCACTCTCTCTCTCTGTACTCCCACCTCTCACTGCCCCTTTACCCTCTCCTTACCTCCCCACCCCTCCCTCACCTCCCCCACTCACATCTCCCCACTCCCACCCTCACTCTCTCTCTCTGTACTCCCACCTCTCACTGCCCCTTTACCCTCTCCTTACCTCCCCACCCCTCCCTCACTCACTCACTCACTCACTCTCTCTCTGTACTCCCACCTCTCACTGCCCCCTTACCCTCTCGTTCCCTCCCCACCCCTCCCTCACTCACTCTCTCTCTCTGTACTCCCACCTCTCACTGCCCCCTTACCCTCTCGTTCCCTCCCCACCCCTCCCTCTTGTTTACTAACGTTCTCGCTCTCTCTCTCTCTCTATGCCCCCTCCCTGCCCCCCCCCCTACCCACTCGTCCTTTCGCTCTCTCTCTCTCCCTTGTCTACTAACGTTCTCTCTCCCCCACCCCTACCCACCACTCCCTCCCTACCAAACGTTCTCACCCCTCCCCTTTCCCCCCCCTCCCCTCGTAGGGTAAAGACCGTATAACCATCTTTGCCCCTTAGAGACCATGTGTATATATATGTACGGTAGCGGTAATAAAGTCATGTCTCAGCTGTCAATACGTTGGGCTCGCTCTGTACTGTATTAATGTCTGTCAGATGTTGAATAGGGTGGGTACGTGTAAGAACATGGTTGTATATCTCACTCAAAAGGCAGAAATCATGTGTAAATATTGCTGATACCAATTATTGATCAAAACATAATTGGTGCCGAGACATAACTTATTAGGCCGACTGTACGGTAGCGCTAATAAGTCATGTCTCAAGCTGTCATTACGTTTGGCTCGCTCTGTACTGTATTAATGTCTGTCAGATGTTGAATAGGGTGGGTAAGTGTAGGAACATGTTTGTATATCTCACTCTCTCTGTGTTGGATCAATGTCTGTCAGATGTTGAATAGGGTGGGTAAGTGTAGGAACATGTTTGTATATCTCACTCTCTCTGTGTTGGATCAATGTCTGTCAGATGTTGAATAGGGTGGGTAAGTGTAGGAACATGCTTGTATATCTCACTCGAAAGGAAGAAATCATGTTTAGATAGTGCTGATACCAATTATTGATCAAAATAGACTTGGTGCCGAGACATCACTTATTTGGCCGACTGCACGTGTATATATCATTGTATGTACTTATGATATCTCAATAAAGAGTTAAATTAAAATTCCTCAACCCTTTCTGCCTATGTTCTCTCTCTCTCTCTCTCTCTCTCTCTCTCTCTCTCTCTCTCTCTCTCTCTCTCTCTCTCTCTCTCTCTCTCTCTCTCTCTCTCTCTCTCTCTCTCTCTCCTTGTTTTACCAACGTGTCCTCCCCTTCTCTCTTCCCATCTCTCTTTCTCTCACTTCCGCTCCTCCATCCCCCTCTCCCCCCCAGTAGCTTCCTCCCCACCTACCCAACCCAGCCACCCGTCTCCCTCTCCTTCCCACCTCCCCCTCATAATTTCCCTCCCCTTTCACAGGCTTCTTCCCCTTCCCCTCACAGTCTCCCCCCCCCCCCCCCCCCCTTTTCCCCTCCTCATCCTTCCCCTTCTCTTCTCTCTGCTTCTCCTCTCCCTCACATTATCCTTCCCCTTCCCTTCTCTCTCTCTCTCTGCTTCTCCTCTCCCCCTCTTCCTTACATTATCTCTCTCCCTCTCCCTCTTCCTACCCGCCCCCACCCCCATCCCCCCAAATGCACCCACCGACCCCTGTGCATGTCTACCAACGTTGCACTCTACACATGTTCCCTCCCTATACTTACATCATGCTATCCTTTCCTACCACTTGCCACCACTCTCTTCATAAATACTATGGGTAGCGCCGCCTGTCATGTATGAGAAACCAGTCCATTTAGAAAGGGGGTCTAGGGGGTGTACCGGTAATCCTAAACTTGCTGGAGGTCTAGGGAACAAACTAAACACCTCCCCTTTAAGGGGAGATCTCCACTAGAGGGACTTTTTTCTTGACCCCTTTCTCCCTCATGTTTAGCCCCATTGTTTTTTTTATATTATTAAACGTTTGCCCCATTAGTTTAGCAATTTTAAGAACTTTCACCCCATATTAAGACCTTTCGTGCCATTCAGGTGTCGATTTTATCCTGGCGAGCGATAGCGAGCCTGTAATTTAAGAGGAACCGGGAAATTTTTCTACCGAAAAATGTACAAATTTATCTTGAAAGGGACTCAAGGGGGTGTAATTTTAAGCTTGCTGGAGGTCTAGGGACCAAACTAAACACCTACCCTTTAACTCCGTACGGTACACTCGGATACCATAGTCTCTAGCCCACACATATGACAAATCTTGGACCCCCTAGGTGTCTCTTTATGCAATTATAATGATCTGGGTTGATGTTTGGAGAGAACTTTCTTTTCGATAAATAGTACCGGTATGTATAGTTTTGTGGTTGACTTATAGCAAACTGTATTCATAAGTTGGTTGCCAGAGATATACTTCCATAATTGGCCACTTGCGAGTTTCAGGCTATAAGGAAGTTGGAGCTGTAGACATCGATATTTAGCAGGATTACCAGCTAAAATACGGTTGTAGTTCACTTATCAATACATAAAATACGGTTGTAGTTCACTTATCAATACATAAAATACGGTTGTAGTACATTTATCAACACATAAAATACGGTTGTAGTACATTTATCAACACATAAAATACGGTTGTAGTTCACTTATCAATACATAAAATACGGTTGTAGTACATTTATCAACACATAAAATACGGTTGTAGTTCACTTATCAATACATAAAATACGGTTGTAGTTCACTTATCAATACATAAAATACGGTTGTAGTTCACTTATCAATACATAAAATACGGTTGTAGTACATTTATCAACACATAAAATACGGTTGTAGTACATTTATCAATACATAAAATACGGTTGTAGTTCACTTATCAATACATAAAATACGGTTGTAGTTCACTTATCAATACATAAAATACGGTTGTAGTTCACTTATCAATACATAAACTACGGTTGTACTACACTTATCAATACATAAACTACGGTTGTACTACACTTATCAATACATAAACTACGGTTGTACTACACTTATCAATACATAAACTACGGTTGTACTACACTTATCAACACATAAAATACGGTTGTAGTACATTTATCAATACATAAAATACGGTTGTAGTTCACTTATCAATACATAAAATACGGTTGTAGTTCACTTATCAATACATAAAATACGGTTGTAGTTCACTTATCAATACATAAAATACGGTTGTAGTTCACTTATCAATCCATAAAATACGGTTGTAGTTCACTTATCAATACATAAAATACGGTTGTAGTTCACTTATCAATACATAAAATACGGTTGTAGTTCACTTATCAATACATAAAATACGGTTGTAGTTCACTTATCAATACATAAAACCCAATTTTACATATTATTTTGCCAGCAGAACCTACATCATTATTGCATTTCTGTTCACTATCGATGCCTACAACTCCAACTTCCTTATAGCCTGAAACTCGCAAGTGGTCAATTAGAAATGGGTCAAGTCCAGGTGGTAATGGTGGTGTGGTAAGAGTGGTGTGACTATGGTACCCGAGTGTACCGTGTCAACCAATTTGTACCCCTCGTGTGTGCCCCTTTACGCAACTCCACCTGTCTCTTAAATACCTGTTGTAGTCATCCCTCTCTCTGACCCCCTCCCTTCACAACACAGTCCCTCGTAACCCTTTCCACAGCAACCCTTTCAATACCGGTGACCACATTTCCATTATATACCGTATAATTATACAGTATATATACAGTACATATACAGTATATATATATATATATATACCGGTATATATATATATATATATATATATATATATATATATATTTATTAAGGGGAAATTTTTAGTGTGTTTCTTAGACTTCCATCAAGCTTGAAATTACACCCCCTTGACCCCCTTTCAAGATAAATTTGTACATTTTTTCGGTAGAAAAATGTACCGGCCGAAGGCCGATTCCTCTTAAATTACAGGCTCGCTATCGCTCGCCAGGAAAAAATCGACACCTAAATGGCACGAAAGGTCTTAAAAGTGACATAAATGGGGCGAAAGTTCTTTAAAACGCCAAACTAATGGGGCGAACGTCTTAAAACCTCAAAAGCAATGGGGCTAAACATGAGGGAGAAAGGGGTAAAGAAAATAATCCCTCAAGTGGAAATCTCCCCTTAAGTATATATCGCAAATACACGTGAGCCACTAAATGTTTTAATCTCTCAGTGGGGTTCGAACCGCCGACCGTCAAGACGATAGCCGACGACGCTTTAACCAACTCCACCACGGCAGTCTAAAAGACACACGACATATCTCCCCTTAACCCCTTTCTTTACCGCCAACGTCTTTCTATCTTTACAGGGATCTGCCTTGTGTGGGCCGATCGGGTTTTTGCAGACTCCCATTTTCTTATGTTCTTATGTTCTTTAATCTGGCTACTTTTAGGCGACTTTATTCAGCTTTGGAAGGGCGTCTAGCAACAATAAAGCTTCACACTGTCTCAACCAACCCTTTTAAGGGGAGATTTCCACTGGAGGGATTTTTTTCTTGACTCCTTTCTCCCTCATGTTTAGCCCCATTGCTTTTGAGATTTTAAGACGTTCGCCTCATTAGTTTGGCGATTTTAAGAACCCTCGCCCCATTTCTGTCAATTTTAAGACCATTCGTGCCATTTAGGTGTCGATTTTTTCCTGGCGAGCGATAGCGAGCCTGTAATTTAAGGGGAACCGACCTTCGGCCGGGACATTTTTCTACCGAAAAATGTACAAATTTATCTTGAAAGGGAGTCTAGGAGGAGTAATTTTAAGCTTGATGGAAGTCTAGGGAATCAACTAAAAACCTCCCCTTAACCATACCACAGACCCTTCCTAGATGTGTGTGAATTTGTATTTTGTTTTTGTGAGTTCATCGTTTTCTGTTGTGTTTTGTGAGGTCCCTATTCTGGCGCTGTCTCGAGTCGCCCCCCCCCCCCAAAAAAAGGGAAAAGTGGGAATTGGGCCTGAGTATATAGATAGATAGAGATAGATCCTTCCTAAACTGCAAAATTCCGCCTAAATATTGCTAAAATAAAATTAACACGTTACTGGTAGTCAAAGGGTTAAGGGGGTCATCGGTTTTTTTTTTTTATCTTTCTCTCCTTTTCTCTCTTTCCCTGGCTTGTATCCATTCGACCCCATTCAGCCTACTGTCTTAAGACGTTTATCCCCATCCAGGTGTCGATATCTTCCTGGCGAGCGATGGCGAGCCAGCATTGTATGGAAAAATCCGGCTTCGCAGTAGACATTTTTCTATCGAAAAATGTACTAATTTAGCTTGCTGTCAAAACAAAAATATATATATGCTGGTTAGTTACCGCTCGCCAGGAAAATATTGACACCTGGATGGGGGTAAACGTCTTAAAACAGTAGGCTGAATGGGGCCGAATAGATACAAGCCAAAGAGAGCGGGCGAGAAAGAGAAAAAAAGCGAGGTGGACTCCCTTAAACAATGGACTTGAGTGTATCTTTTCCTTGCTTGTGATTCACAGCAGTTTGCCCCCCGTGTCGTACAGTGTTGCCAATTTAGCTACACCCCCGCTAGATCTATAGAGGTGTTTACTTCGGTCTAGCGGCAACGTTTTAACATCTAGCGGTATGAATTCTCGCGATATTCTGTAGATTTGAGATATGTTAGAGAGATATTGTTAGAGATTGTGCAGTTATTTCAGCTATTTTAGAGATATTGTAGAGATTGTGCCGATATTCTAGCTATTTTAGAGAGATAGTGTAGAGATTGTGACGTTATTTCAGCTATTTTAGAGATTGTACCGTTATTATAGCTAGTTTAGAGATAGTGTAGAGATTGTGA
Source organism: Paralithodes platypus (assembly GCA_032716605.1). Classification (NCBI taxonomy): domain Eukaryota; kingdom Metazoa; phylum Arthropoda; class Malacostraca; order Decapoda; family Lithodidae; genus Paralithodes; species Paralithodes platypus. The sequence continues at coordinate 2,000,340 of CM064512.1, forward strand.
CGTTATTTCAGCTATTTTAGAGATTGTACCGTTATTATAGCTAGTTTAGAGAGATAGTCTAGAGATTGTGCCATTATTTTAGAGATATTAAAGAGATAGTGCCGTTTTTAGAGGCTATTATAGAGATTGTGTCGTTATTCTAGCGATGTCTGCCTTTATTTAGTATCTAGCTAACTTACTTTGGCAACCCTGGTACTGAATGATACGTGGATTTAGATTTGTAGCACTGAGAGAGAGAGAGAGAGAGAGAGAGAGAGAGAGAGAGAGAGAGAGAGAGAGAGAGAGAGATGGGGAGAGAGAGGAGAGAGAGAGAGAGAGGGAGAGGGAGAGGGGGGGGGGAGGGAGGGAGGGGAGGGAGGGAGAGAGAGATTTTCATATTTAAATAGATACACTGGCCACACAGACTTTACGATCCAAACGAGGTGGTCAGGACTTAATTCTAGTAGAGGGAGGGAGGGAGGGAGGGAGGGAGGGAGGGAAGAGAGAAAAGAGAGAGAGAGAGAGGGGGGTGACATTATTGGCGTTATAATTAAGGGGAGACGATGATCTATTTGTCTGAACACCCTTCTTCCTCATGTTTAGCCCCATTAGTTTTCAGATTTAATGACGTTCAGTCTCATTAGTTGGTTGATTTTACAGCCTTTCGTCCCATTTATATACCAAGACCTTTCGTGCCAGTTAGGTGTCGATTTTATTCTGGCGAGCGAAAGCGAGCCTTAAATTTTAAGATAAACCGGCCATCGAAAAAAAAATACAAATGCATCTTGTAGGGGGGGGGGGGGGGGGGGGTCGGGGGTCTAGGGAGTGTGTGTTTAAGCTTGATGAAAGTTTAGCAAGGAAACTAAAACGTAAAGGACTACATAAACAAACTGGACCTCCCCCAAAATATAAAACCACTGTCCCCTTAAAGCTATATAGGCCTACTTCCGGCGACTAGTTGACCTATTCAAGTTACTGAACAATAGGCAGAATAATACAGGAGGATTGAGTCACGCAAGGCCATCGATGTGAAAGAAACACAAAAAACAAGGTTGGCCTGTTTCAACCCTATAGAAGATAATTATAGCCTACATTACAAAGTGGGTTATGCAAGACAATAATATACACACACATGCACACACACACACACACACACTCTCTCTCTCTCTCTCTCTCTCTCTCTCTCTCTCTCGGGGGGTCATCCTCCAGTCTCTCTCCATCTCTCTCTCTCCTCTACTCGTCCTCTCCTATTCTCATCCTTCTCTCTCTCTCTCTCTCTCTCTCTCTCTCATCATCCTCTCGTCTTTCAGTCATCCTCTCTCTCCTCTCTCCCTCATCCAAGTCCGCTCATATCCTCTCGTCTCCCTCTCGGTCCCCCCGCATCTCTCTATCGCTCCATCCGCTCGTGTCTCAGTCATCTCCCATCCCTGTATCTCCCCCCTCTCTCTCTCTCTTTTTGTTGCCTGAGAAGTGGTACAATGTAAGACAATTGACACATTCAAGAGAAGTCTAGACATTCATTTGAGGTGGGAATAATATAAGTTTAAAAAATAAATAAAAACAACAAACACACATAGGTTAAGCATCAGTAGCATATAATATTTCGCATCTCCATTCTTCTCTCCCCAACTTAATCTCGGAGGGAGGGGTCGGTGGGGAGAGAGCGCCTTCTTCTTTGCTATCCTTGCCTTCCACTTAGTAGCAAATTCTATTTTAGCATTAAGTCCGGACTACTTAGTACGGATCGCAAGGACTGTGTAGTCTGTGTATCTACTGTATGTAACTATATGTAACTCACACACTCTCTCTCACACACACAAACACACGTTGATATCTAATATTACGTTCAGCACTGACAGTGGTAAAAATATCCTACATTAAAGTTGCTTACGTAAGTAGCGGAAAATAGTATATGATTTATATCTGGTAATAACATTCTTGGGTAATGGTATCCCCACATCTAGAAGTCATGTGAAACACTAATTCATATATATTAACCCTCTCCGACATATGACGCGATGTTGAGCCTATTAGGGGAATAACTTTAAAAAAAACAAAGAAAGCTGTTGTTTACACACAACATCCATGGGTTATTTAAGAATCCTTTAGTTTAGGGTTACTTCAAAAAAAACCTCTGCGGGTTGTCTTTAAGGGGATTAGCTAAAATGTTGAGCCGATTGGGGCTACTACTTTAAAGCCTTTGTTACCATCAGGGAGGGTCTTTAGAAAACTTTAGTTTGGTTACTTCCAAAAAAAACTACTACTACTTTGCAACACTGTTCAAAAACCTCTGCAGAGTTGTCCTTTGCGGGTTAGCTGTGTTGAGCCTATTGGGGGGGTACTTTAAAAAGCCCTTTTGTTACCATCAGGGGTATTTATAAACCTTTAAGTTTTAAGGTTAAACGTTTCCACCTCTGCAGGCTGCAGCAGAGTTTGGGGGGGTTACCTTTTGAGGGTTAAGCTGTGTTTGAGCCTAAGTGGTGAATACTTTAAAAAAAAGAAAAAAAAAAAAGCCTTTTGTTAACCCGATCCACAGGGGTATTATTTTTTAGAAACGCCTTTAAATTTTGAAAGTTACTTTACTTCAAAAAAACACACTGTGTTGTTACTTTATTGTCAACAAAACAACCTTTCTGCAGGTGTTAAGAACAATTGAGTTCGCTGTGGGCAGAAAAACTAATTTTGGAGAGGTTCCCGGTCATTATAAAAGGAAAAAAAAAAAAAAAAAAATAAAAAAAAAAAAAACTGAGAGAACTCTATTTCTTATTGCTAATCTGGCAACCTCTGCGTCATATGTGCGTGAAAGGGTTAAAAACACCCACCCACGCAGAAGCTTCAACACACGTGCTAGCACGGCTCTCCCGGTTTTACTCCTATACTCTTACTCTCTCTTTGCTATCCTTTCCTTCCACTGTCCCTTACTCTCGGGCTAGCCATATCTCTACTAGAAGTAAGTCCTGGCCACCTCGCTGGGATCGTAAGGTCTGTGTGGGGTCAGTGTATCTTTGTAAATCTATGCAAATATATATCTCTCTCTCTCTCTCTCTCCTCCTCTCCCATCTCTCATCCAGATCCTCCACCCCCCCCCCCCCCCCACCCCCCCCCCCCCCCCCCCCCCCCCCCCCCCCCCCCCCCCCCCCCACACGGGCCCACCCGCCTGCCACCCCTCTCCCCTCCACTAACCCCCCCCCCCCCCCCCCCCCTACTGTCTGCTTGCCAACCAGTCTCACTCCCCTTGTCTGTCTCTTAACCTTCCCTGTCTGTAACTCTCACTTTCCTGAATGTCTGTCTGTCTGTAACTCACTTTCCTGAATGTCTGTCTGTCTGTCTGTAATGTCTGTTTGTCTGTCTGTAACTCTCACTTTCCTGAATGTCTGTCTGTCTGTAATGTCTGTCTGTCTGTCTGTAATGTCTGTTTGTCTGTCTGTAACTCTCACTTTCCTGAATGTCTGTCTGTCTGTAATGCCTGTCTGTAACTCTCACTTTCCTGTCTGTCTGTCTGTCTGTCTGTCTGTCTGTAACTCTCACTTTCCTGAATGTCTGTCTGTCTGTCTGTAATGTTTGTCTGTCTATCTGTAACTCTCTCTTTCCTGAATGTCTGTCTGTCTGTCTGTAACTCTCACTTTCCTAAATTCCTGTCTGTCTGTCTGTAATGTCTGTTTGTCTGTCTGTAACTCACTTTCCTGAATGTCTGGTTCCTGTCTTGTCTGGTATTGGTCTGTTTTGTCTGTCTGGGTAAACTCGCAACTTTCCTGAATGTCCCGGTCCCTGTCTGTAATGTCTGTCTGTCTGTCTGTAACTCTCACTTTCCTGTCTGTTTGTCTGTCTGTAACTCTCACTTTCCTGAATGTCTGTCTGTCTGTCTCTGTCTGTCTGTAACTCTCACTTTCCTGAATGTCTGTAACTCTCACTTTCCTGAATGTCTGTCTGTCTGTCTGTAACTCTCACTTTCCTATCTGTCTGTGTTTGTGTCTGTCTGTCTGTCTGTGTTTAACTCTCTCCTCCCTGTCTAAAACGTTCCCCTATCTGTATGTCTGTTCATCTGTCAAGTGTTATCCCTAGCATCACCTGTCCATATTCACACTGTCTGTCTGTCTGTCTGTATGTTGTGGCTAACTTATTCCTCTACCTACCTACAGTACCTCCCCCCACCGCTCTCTATCTAGTTACTAACCTACTTCTCTACCTACCTACCTACCTACCTACCTACCTACACCGCTCTCTATCTTGTTACTAACCTACTTCTCTCTCCCTACCTACCTACCTACCTACCTACCTACAACAACAAACAAACACCAACACCGCTCTCCTATCTTGTTACTACCGTCTTCCTCTCTCCTCTAAGAACTATCTCACCTACCTAACCACCGTACCTAACATCCCCTCCCTACCTACCTACACCGCTCTCTATTCTTGTTACTAACCGACTTCTCTCTCTCCCTCTCCTCCGCTCTCCTCCTTCCCCTCCCGCCCTACCATAACCCTACCCTACCCTACTACCTACTACCTACCTCCACCGCTCTCTAGCTCTATCTTGTTACTTAACCCTACTTTTTCTTTCTCTCTCCCCTACCACGCTAACCTACCTACCTACCTACCTACCTCCCTACCTACCTACACCGCTCTCTATCTTGTTACTAACCTACTTCTCTCTCCCTACCTACCTACCTACCTACCTACCTACCTACCTACACCGCTCTCTATCTTGTTACTAACCTACTTCTCTCTCCCTACCTACCTACCTACAAAAAAAGAAACAACCGCTCTACCTACCTACCTACACCGCTCTCTATCTTGTTACTAACCTACTTCTCTCTCCCTACCTACCTACCTACCTACCTACCTACCTACCTACCTACACCGCTCTCTATCTTGTTACTCCCCTCGCTCCCCTCCAATCCCTACACTACCTACCAACCTACACTACCTACCTACAAAATAAAACCCTCCTCCAGCTCTGGTTTCCTAACCTACTTCTACTCTTCCCTCTCGTCCCCTACCTACCGTACCTACCTACCTACCTAACCTACCTACAAAACACAACAACAAACCAAAACCGCTCTCTATCTTGTTACTAACCTACTAACCTATCTAACTACCTACCGACCTACTAACATTCTCGCCAACTTTCTCCGCTCTCTGCCCGCTACTAACCCCCCGACTGTCTCTCTGTCTTCCTACTCCCTACCTACCTACCTACCTACCTACCTACCTACACCGCTCTCTATCTTGTTACTAACCTACTTCTCTCTCCCTACCTACCTACCTACCTACCTACCTACACCGCTCTCTACCTACCTACCTACCTACTTCTCGACCACACTCCCTACCCTACCTACCTACCCCCTACCGTACCTAACAACACCGCTCTCATATCTTGTTAACTAACCCTAGCTACTGTTCTCTCTCCCTAACCTACCTACCTAAACCGCTACCTCCCTCCCTACCTACGTACAAAAACTACCCCGCTCTCTCATCTTGTTACTAACCTACTACTTTCTCTCCTCCCTCCCTACCGTACCTACCCCCTACACCGCTACCTACCATGTTACCTAACACCCTACACTACCCCCCTCCCCCACCAACCCTCACCACACCAACCCCACCCCCCCCACCCCACCTACCTCCCCCATCCCTACAAACAACACAAAAAAACAAAAACAAAAAAAACCGCTCTCTATCTTGTTACTAACCTACTTCTCTCTCCCTACCTACCTACCTACCTACCTACCTACCTACCTACCTACACCGCTCTCTATCTCTGTTACTAACCTCCTGCTCATCGCTCGCACGGCTCTCGTCCTCCCTACCTACCTACCTACCTACCTACCTCCACCGCCTCTCATAAACTATCCTGTTACGAACCCGTACTTAACTTTCTCTCTCCCTACCTACCTACCCTCGCATCCCTAGCCTTACCTACCTACCTACCTACCTACCTACCTACCTCGCTCTCTATCTTGTTACTAACCTACTTCTCTCTCCCTACCTCCCTACCTACCTACCTACACCGCTCTCTATCTTGTTACTAACCTACTTCTCTCTCCCTACAGACCTATCTTATTGCTAACTTACTGCTCCTCT
>CM064512.1:2006502-2078774 GCA_032716605.1 Paralithodes platypus
GAGATTTACATAGATACATGGCCACACAGATCTTACGATCCCTACGAGGTGACCAGGACTTAATCCTAATAGAGATAGCAACCCTAAGATAAAGTGGAAGGAAAGGATAGCAAAGTTGAAGGCTCTCTCCCCACCCTCCGCTCCCACCGGCAATATGCCGTACATGACAATAGTTAGAAGTGAATAACCTTGCAGGGCTTGGAAATCGCCTGAAGAAATAATTTTATAGTATAGTTAGAAATGAGAAAGGAAAAAGGCAATGCATAAACTTCACTTTTTTTTTTTTCTTCTCACTCTTCAACTGAATACGTTTTCATATTCGCCAGGTTCTCTTATCAGTCATCAGCTTCTACTGCAGAAAAAAAATTTCTGTGATATGTGTCTAACCTTTTTTTAAATGTGTAGATCGAGGCATTGTCCTAAATTCCTTAGGGAGCTTATTTCCACTTCATTTAATAATACTGTGGGTGAAGAAATTTTTAAGTTATGTCTAGGTTCGCTTTCCTGCCTGTTAGTTTTAAGTTGTTTCATCTTGTGGAACCTTCTTTGGCTATCTTAAATAGATTATTAGCATTTACGTTACTAAAGCCCTTTTAGTATCTTTAAAACACAAGTGGTGAGAGAGAGAGCGAGAGCGAGAGGGGAGAAGGAGAGTGGGGAGGCCCCGTGGGCGGGAGGATGACAGCAGCGACGGATGGATTTTTTTACATACACTTGGAAATGTGACCCAATCCTACGAACGCACTTCAGAGGCACACAAAGAGGTAGAGACGGACGGAGAGAGAGGACGGAGGGAGAGAGGAGAGCGAGAGGAGAGAGGACGCAGAGATGGAGGAGGCGAGTGGAGAGAGAGAGAGATCTATACTGATTTTACACGGGAACTGTGACACTCGACGCACTTCAGAGGCACACCAAGAGGCAAGGAAGAGAGAGAGAGGACGAGAAGTGAGAGAGAGAGGATGAGAGGAGATGAGAGAGAGAGAGAGAGAAAGAGGGGAGAGAGAGAGAGAGAGAGAGAGAGAGAGAGAGAGAGAGAGAGAGAGCGAGCGAGCGAGAGAGAGAGAGAGAGAGAAAGTGTGTGGTGTGTGAGAGAGTGTGTGTGTGTGTGTGGTGTGTGAGAGAGTGTGTGTGTGTGTGGTGAGAGAGAGAGACACAGAGAGAGAGAGTGTGTGTGTGTGGTGTGAGAGAGAGAGTGTGTGTGTGTGTGTGAGAGAGAGAGAGAGAGAGAGAGTGTGTGTGTGTGTGTGTGTGTGAAAGTAATATTGATGGAGAGAGGAGCGATATTTTCGATAAGAATGATGTAACGAATGTGTGTGTGTTGAATTATGTAACGAATATGTGTGTATGTGTGTGTGTGTGTGTGTGTGTGTGTGTGTGTGTGTGAGAGAGAGAGTGAGAGTGTGTGTTGAGTTTAATGCAAGCTACCCCCCACGCCAGAAATGACCTTCAGTTGCAGTATCAGCCTGTTCAGGAGGGACACAAGTAATGTAATGTTCGGTGCTGCTGTGTGGTGCTAATGTAACGTGTGCTGTGTGTGATGATGATGGATATAGGGTTGAGGGCTGAGGGTTAAAGTGCTGTGTTCAGGAGGGACACAAGTAATGAAATGTTCGGTGCTGTGTGGTGCTAATGTAACGTGTGCTGTGTGATGATGATGGATATAGTGCTGAGTGCTGATGGTTATAGTGCTGTGTTCAGGAGGGACACAAGTAATGTAATGTTCGGTGCTGCTGTGTGGTGCTAATGTAACGTGTGCTGTGTGATGATGATGGATATAGTGCTGAGTGCTGATGGTTATAGTGCTGTGTTCAGGAGGGACACAAGTAATGTAATGTTCGGTGCTGCTGTGTGGTGCTAATGTAACGTGTTCTGTGTGCTGATGATGGATATAGTGCTGAGTGCTGATGGTTATAGTGCTGTGTTCAGGAGGGACACAAGTAATGTAATGTTCGGTGCTGCTGTGTGGTGCTAATGTAACGTGTTCTGTGTGCTGATGATGGATATAGTGCTGAGTGCTGATGGTTATAGTGCTGTGTTCAGGAGGGGACACAAGTAATGTAATGTTCGGTGCTGCGTGTGGTGCTAATGTAACTGTTCTGTGTGCTGATGATGGATATAGTGCTGAGTGCTGATGGTTATAGTGCTGTGTTCAGGAGGGACACAAGTAATGTAATGTTCGGTGCTGCTGTGTGGTGCTAATGTAACGTGTGCTGTGTGCTGATGATGGATATAGTGCTGAGTGCTGATGGTATGTGCTGTGTCAGGAGGGACACAAGTAATGTAATGTTCGGTGCTGCTGTGTGGTGCTAATGTAACGTGTGCTGTGTGCTGATGATGGATAGTGCTGAGTGCTGATGGTTATAGTGCTGTGTTCAGGAGGGACACAAGTAATGTAATGTTCGGTGCTGCTGTGTGGTGCTAATGTAACGTGTTCTGTGTGCTGATGATGGATATAGTGCTGAGTGCTGATGGTTATAGTGCTGTGTTCAGGAGGGACACAAGTAATGTAATGTTCGGTGCTGCTGTTGGTGCTAATGTAACGTGTGCTGTGTGCTGATGATGGATATAGTGCTGAGTGCTGATGGTTATAGTGCTGTGTTCAGGAGGGACACAAGTAATGTAATGTTCGGTGCTGCTGTGTGGTGCTAATGTAACGTGTGCTGTGTGCTGATGGATATAGTGCTGAGTGCTGATGGTTATAGTGCGTGTTCAGGAGGACACAGTAATGTAATGTTCGGTGCTGCTGTGTGGTGCTAATGTACGTGTGCTGTGTGCTGATGATGGATATAGTGCTGATTGCTGGTTATAGTGCTGTGTAGGAGGGACACAAGTAATGTAATGTTCGGTGCTGCTGTGTGGTGCTAATGTAACGTGTGCTGTGTGCTGATGATGGATATAGTGCTGATGGTTATAGTGCTGTGTTCAGGAGGGACACAAGTAATGTAATGTTCGGTGCTGCTGTGTGGTGCTAATGTAACGTGTGCTGTGTGCTGATGATGGATATAGTGCTGAGTGCTGATGGTTATAGTGCTGTGTTCAGGAGCGACACAAGTAATGTAATGTTCGGTGCTGCTGTGTGGTGCTAATGTAACGTGTGCTGTGTGCTGATGATGGATATAGTGCTGAGTGCTGATGGTTATAGTGCTGTGTTCAGGAGGGACACAAGTAATGTAATGTTCGGTGCTGCTGTGTGGTGCTAATGTAACGTGTTCTGTGTGCTAATGATGGATATAGTGCTGAGTGCTGATGGTTATAGTGCTGTGTTCAGGAGGGACACAAGTAATGTAATGTTCGGTGCTGCTGTGTGCTAATGTAACGTGTTCTGTGCTAATGATGGATATAGTGCGTGCTGATGGTTATAGTGCTGTGTTCAGGAGGGACACAAGTAATGTAATGTTCGGTGCTGCTGTGTGGTGCTAATGTAACGTGTTCTGTGTGCTAATGATGGATATAGTGCTGAGTGCTGATGGTTATAGTGCTGTGTTCAGGAGGGACACAAGTAATGTAATGTTCGGTGCTGCTGTGTGGTGCTAATGTAACGTGTGTTGTGTGCTGATGATGGATATAGTGCTGAGTGCTGATGGTTATAGTGCTGTGTTCAGGAGGGACACAAGTAATGTAATGTTCGGTGCTGCTGTGTGGTGCTAATGTAACGTGTGTGTGTTTGCTGATGATGGATATAGTGCTGAGTTCTGAGATTATAGTGCTGTGTCAGGAGGGACACAAGTAATGTAATGTTCGGTGCTGCTGTGTGGTGCTAATGTAACGTGTGCTGTGTGCTGCTGAGGCTATAGTGCGGAGTGCTGATGGTTATAGTGCTGTGTTCAGGAGAGACAAGTAATGTAATGTTCGGTGCTGCTGTGTGGTGCTAATGTAACGTGTTCTGTGTGCTGATGATGGATATAGTGCTGAGTGCTGATGGTTTCGTGCTGTGTTCAGGAGGGACACAAGTAATGTAATTCGGTGCTGCTGTGTGGTGCTAATGTAACGTGTTCTGTGTGCTGATGATGGATATAGTGCTGAGTGCTGATGGTTATAGTGCTGTGTTCAGGAGGGACACAAGTAATGTAATGTTCGGTGCTGCTGTGTGGTGCTAATGTAACGTGTTCTGTGTGCTGATGATGGATATAGTGCTGAGTGCTGATGGTTATAGTGCTGTGTTCAAGAGGGACACAAGTAATGTAATGTTCGGTGCTGCTGTGTGGTGCTAATGTAACGTGTGCTGTGTGCTGATGATGGATATAGTGCGGAGGCTGATGTATAGTGCTGTGTTCAGGAGGGACACACTAATGTAATGTTCGGTGTGCTGTGGTGCTAATGTAACGTGTGCTGTGTGATGATGATGGATATAGTGCTGAGTGCTGATGGTTATAGTGCTGTGTTCAGGAGGGACACAAGTAATGTAATGTTCGGTGCTGCTGTGTGGTGCTAATGTAACGTGTGCTGTGTGCTGATGATGGATATAGTGCTGAGTGCTGATGGTTATAGTGCTGTGTTCAGGAGGGACACAAGTAATGTAATGTTCGGTGCTGCTGTGTGGTGCTAATGTAACGTGTTCTGTGTGCTGATGATGGATATAGTGCTGAGTGCTGATGGTTATAGTGCTGTGTTCAGGAGGGACACAAGTAATGTAATGTTCGGTGCTGCTGTGTGGTGCTAATGTAACGTGTGCTGTGTGCTGATGATGGATATAGTGCTGAGTACTGATGGTTATAGTGCTGTGTTCAGGAGCGACACAAGTAATGTAATGTTCGGTGCTGCTGTGTGGTGCTAATGTAACGTGTGCTGTGTGCTGATGATGGATATAGTGCTGAGTGCTGATGGTTATAGTGCTGTGTTCAGGAGCGACACAAGTAATGTAATGTTCGGTGCTGCTGTGTGGTGCTAATGTAACGTGTTCTGTGTGCTGATGATGGATATAGTGCTGAGTGCTGATGGTTCTAGTGCTGTGTGGTGAGTTAAATGTGTGGTGCTCATGGATATAGTGCTGAGTGGTGCTCATGGATATAGTGCTGTGTGGTGCTAATGTAATGTGTGTTGTGTGCTGATGATGGATATAGTGCTGAGTGCTGATGGTTATAGTGCTGTGTGGTGAGTTAAATGTGTGGTGCTGATGGATATAGTGCTGAGTGGTGCTGATGGATATAGTGCTGTGTGGTGCTAATGTAACATGTGCTGTGTGCTGGTGCTGATGGATATAGTGCTGAGTGCTGATGGATATAGTGCTGAGTGCTGATGGTTATAGTGCTGTGTGGTGAGTTAAATGTGTGGTGCTGATGGATATAGTGCTGAGTGGTGCTGATGGATATAGTGCTGAGTGGTGCTGATGGATATAGTGCTGTGTGGTGCTAATGTAACGTGTGTTGTGTGCTGGTGCTGATGGATATAGTGCTGAGTGCTGCTGATGGATATAGTGCTGAGTGCTGATGGTTCTAGTGCTGTGTGCTGAGCTAAATGTGTGGTGCTGTCTATAGTGCTGATGGATATAGTGCTGTGTAACGAGCTATATGTGGGGTGCTGTCTATGGTGCTGTGTAGCGAGCTATATGTGTGGTGCTGTCTGTGGTGCTGATTGATATAGTTCTGATGGCTATAGTGCTGTGTGGTGCTGATGGTTATAGTGCTGAGTGGTGAGCTATATGTGTGGTGCTGTCTATGGTGCTGATGGATATAGTGCTGTGTGGTGCTGATGGTTCTAGTGCTGAGTGGTGAGCTATATGGGTGGTGCTGTCTATGGTGCTGATGGATATAGTGCTGATAGGTGCTGTGGTTCTGATGGATATAGTGGTGAGTGGTGCTGATGGATATAGTGTTGTGTGGTGAGCTATATGTGTGGTTCTGATGGATATAGTGGTGAGTGGTGCTGATGGATATAGTGTTGTGTGGTGAGCTATATGTGTGGTGCTGATGGATATAGTGGTGAGTGGTGCTGATGGATATAGTGTTGTGTGGTGAGCTATATGTATGGTGCTGATGGTTCTAGTGCTGTGTGGTAAAATATATGTGTGGTGCTGATGAATACAGTGCTGGTGCGTGGTGATAGTGGTGGTGTGGGTGGTGATAGTGGGGGGGGTAGAACACTTGTGATATACATAATATTATTGGAAGTGATCACATATGTTGGTGATCGTGATTACATATGTTGGTGATCGTGATTAAGGGGATGTAGTAATGTAATTTATTGATATATTTTGTTTATTACCACCTTATACAGTATATATATATATATAGGACGAAGGTGGTCCAGAAAAACGACCCACCTCCCCCTAACTAATATATATAGCCAGTCTGAACACTTGGTGGTCATAAATCTACAAGAAATATAATCTTATCTTAAGGGGGCCCACCTCCCCTTTTTTCTCTTTCCCTGGCTTGTATCCATACGGCCCCATTTAGCCAACTGTTTTAGGACGTTTATCCCCATCCAGGTGTTGATATCTTCCTGGCGAGCCAGTATTGTATGGAGAAATCCGGCTTCGCCGGAGAGATTTTTCTATCGAAAAATGTACAAATTTAGCTTGCTGTAAAAAAAAAATATATATGCTGGCTCGCTACCGCTCGCCAGGAAAATATTGACACCTGGATGGGGGTAAACGTCTTAAAACAGTAGGCTGAATGGGGCCGAATGGATACAAGCCAAAGAGAGAGGAAAAAAGCGAGATGGGCTCCCGTAATGAATATATTTCGCTATTCTGTACACTGGTTTAGTACTCGATATGGTAATAAATCTACAATATCTATAATCTTATCTTTATGATCAGTAGTAAACACGTAGAACATCTGTGTTAGTGTGTGTGTGAGTGTGTGTTGGTGTGTGTGTTAGTGGTGTGTTAGTGTATATGGTTGGGTGGTAGTGTGAGTATTTTGTGTGTGTGTTAGTGGTGTGTTAGTGTATATGGTTGGGTGTATATTGTGTGTGTGTTAGTGTGAGTGTTGTGTTAGTGTGTGTGTGAGTGTTGGTGTGTGTTAGTGTATATGGTTGGGTGGTAGTGTGAGTATTTTGTGTGTGTGTTAGTGTGAGTGTTGTGTTAGTGTGTGTGTCTGTGTGTGTGTTAGTGTTAGTGTGTGTGAGTGTGTTGGTGTGTGTGTTAGTGTTGTGTTAGTGTATATGGTTGGGTGGTAGTGTGAGTATTTTGTGTGTGTGTTAGTGTGAGTGTTGTGTTAGTGTGTGTGTTAGTGTTAGTGTGTGTGAGTGTGTGTTAGTGTTGTGTTAGTGTATATGGTTGGGTGGTAGTGTGAGTATTTTGTGTGTGTGTTAGTGTGAGTGTTGTGTTAGTGTGTGTGTGTGTGTGTGTGTGTGTGTTAGTGTTAGTGTGTGTTGGTGTGTGTGTTAGTGTTGTGTTAGTGTATATGGTTGGGTGGTAGTGTGAGTATTTTGCGTGTGTGTTAGTGTGAGTGTTGTGTTGTGTTAGTGTGTGTGTGTGTGTTAGAACAGTCACAATATTAGCGTGTGTTTTGGAACGCCATCGTACAGTATTTCACGCTGTAACTAACCTCTCTCTCTCTCTCTATATATATATATATATATATATATAGAGGACTTCCCTAGTGGTTAAGGCCCCATTAATTGCTCTTTCCATTCACATATGCATAGCCTACGTGAGTTGCAGTTGGGATGTGTGTACATGCTTAGATTGATATGCAGGATTCGAAGTTGCATAATAAATCGTAGGCAGTGTCCACCATTCTTTAACTGTCTTTGTGGCGCAATGCATAAGGTGATGATTTTCAGTGTGAGCGTCCTGGGTTCGAATCCACGGACTGCCACATGTGTTTGTTAAATTTCATTAATCGATTTTAGGAGTAGAGTTGGTTGTTGGATAGAACATAATAATATATATATATATACAATTTTTTTTCTTTTTTAATATCGTTCTAACACCAATAAACAGACCAAATGGAATTAATGAAAGCGTGTGATTCTCCCAGGATTCGAACCTACTTTACCACATACATAACTTACACACTCTAACCATTACACCATCAATCAACATGCCTTCTTAACACCGGTCGAAGTTATGATCTATTATTCAACTTTATATATTACCGGTAGTTATAATCATGTACCGGTACTCCATTGGCATATATATGTCCAAACCGTCGGTAATTCATTATAATATACTCAATCATCACTAAACAAAAAAAAAAAAATGGGGAAGGATGTAGTATCCGGGCATACGGTCATGTTTACATAGGTTGTGCAGTTTCGTATTTTGTTTTTCTGTTATTTACCCCCTGCTGGCAATATACATGATGATGACAGAAAGTTATGGGGGGGGGGGGAAAGCCCCGCCTCAACCTATTATTGTATCCCACGTGGCAGTCAAAATAGCCGGGAACATGAGCGTGCGAATATGTTTTGTTACTATGGTGTCTTAAGATTGATGGATAATCATTTATTTTTACAATTTCCGACGGGGTTCATAAAATAACACCTAAACAAAAAATAAAAAACAAGGACAACAAATATAAAATACTTGTAAAAATCGTCCCCGGTGTAAAACTGGATTTGTATCCTTCTTTCTTTTTCAGAGGAGGCCTTACGTGATGATTCCCTGCTTTTAATAACATCGTCGAACCTAGGATATCACAAACAGACCCTACACGCTCTAACCATTACACCATCAATCAACATCCTTGCGTGATGCCTCCCCAGTTTTTTAACATCGTCCTTAACACCAAAAACACCCCAATTCGAACCTAGGCTATCACAAACAGAACTTACACACTCTAACCATTACCCCATCAATCAACATCCTTGTCTCTAACCATTACACCATCAATCAACAACCTTGCGTGGTGCCTCCCCAAATGAACACCCCAATTCGAACCTAGGCTATCATATACAGAATTCACATGCTGTAACCATTACACCATCAATCAACATCCCTTTCTTTTCCAGAGGAGGCCTTGCGTGATGCCTCCCCACTTTTAATAACATCGTCGAACCTAGGATATCACAAACAGAACTTACACACTCTAACCATCACACCACCAACCAACATCCCTTTTTCTTTTCCAGAGGAGGTCTTGCGTGATGCCTCCCCGCTTCTGCACCCTCTGTAAGAACCACAACCTTCGGGCACCCGTGGTGAATCACCGGTGCCCCTACAGCGAGTGCGACTGTCCCCTGTGCCAGCTAACCCGTAACTCCCGCAAGGTTATGTGTCACCAGCAGCGACTATGGCGTTTCAAGAAACATGGGGGCGGAAACAGTGCAGGTATTTTTTATTTGTCACTTAATTCAACTTACTCCCTCTCGGGCATAGGCCGAGAGCCTGTAGTTCAACCGTTCAACACGGTGAAGCCCATGAGGTCTTGTTCCAGTCTTGGTTGCCCACTCACGGCTCGAGGCAGCCCCATCTCTGGAGCCGTTATGCCTTTGCAATTCACTGTCTCAACCCCAAGACTCGGACCCTCACTCTCAGAACGCCACCTATTAAGCAATTTACTCACTAGGCATTGCCCCCCTGTAGTATAGTTTGAATATGGAAATATTCATAGTGTTATCTAATCAGGGTTATTTTTTTTTATTTTTTTTTGGGGGGGGGGGGGGTTTCCGGTGGGCTTTGTGGTAATGCACTGATACTAGGTACAGCACAAATTCCATCCCAATAATATCTTCCCATTGATACATCAGGATTCAAACCCGGGGTATGTGCCTGAGTATATATATATATATATATATATATATATATATATATATATATATATATATATATATATATATATATATATATATTCTTTAATACATACGAGGTTGAAAGAAATGGCAATTTCTGCGTTGGAAATTTTATTATTCAAAGTTTCCAGGTCTCTGATGAGTTTTCGCTGGGTGGCAGGAAGTAGATGAAGGAGATGAGCAAAATTCATGGTGGTACAGGGTTACATTAAAGTACATGAAGATACAGGATATACGACGCGTTTCACTGGACAACCAGCATTATCAAGTAAGGAAGGAATGATATGAAAACAAAATCAAATTAATAATTTATTACAAATCCCCCAAGACCTCCAACCTCGTTCTCCGCAACAAACCAGCCTCCACCAAGATAAAGAGCCCGATGACCGACGATCACGTCATTTACCAACATACCTGTAATTATGAGGACTGTGGACCTCATTCCTATATTGGTATGACGCAGACTCGTCTTTCACGTCGGTTAACTCTTCACCTTCAGGCTGGAGCCATCAAAGACCACTATCTCACCCCTAACCACCCTCACCTCACACGCAACGAGTTAGAGAAACACACCACCATACTCGATAAAGAAAGTGACCCAAGGAGATTACCTATACTCGAAGCTTTATATATCCAAGCCTTACATCCCAACATCAACAACCAAACTCTGGACCTTCAGATCCTTCCTTCTGCCAAAAGGCACTACCCTACAGGACCTAACACCCCTCCTCGCCCCCCCGGTGCCCTTGACGCAGCCCCCCGCGCTACCTCCTTCAGCTTCGTCTTCTGCAGGCGCCACACAACTTAGGCCACGCCCCTCGACACGCAGCCAATCAGCTTCGACCCCACCTACCGACCTCCATCCCGCATCCAGTGCGCATGCGTGAAGCGGTTACCCCTTTCTCTCTCCTAGTTTACCCTTCCACCAATAGCAGACTTTTGCCCCCTGTTTTCCGCCTCCTCTGATCCTCCACCCTCTATATATACCCTTCCTGTTTACCTTTTATATCATTCCTTCCTTACTTGATAATGCTGGTTGTCCAGTGAAACGCGTCGTATATCCTGTATCTTCATGTACTTTAATGTAACCCTGTACCACCATGAATTTTGCTCATCTCCTTCATCTACTTCCTGCCACCCAGCGAAAACTAATCAGAGACCTGGAAACTTTGAATAATAAAATTTCCAACGCAGAAATTGCCATTTCTTTCAACCTCGTATGTATTAAAGATTTTTTTTTACCTGGCTTTACCAATATATATATATATATATATATATATATATATATATATATATATATTCATTTGTTTATAATAGAGTTTAACTGAAACTAATGTGACTAATGCACCCACAGACTCAGGCGAACCTCCATCACCAGAGGGCGGGGGGTCTGCGTCAGGGGGTGCTGCGGTAGGGGGGGCTACTGGGGGGCAGGCACCTAAACTTGACCTAGCCACCACCGGACTCTCTCAGGCGGCAGCAGAGGACTTCAGAAAAAGACCAGTGGTAAGTTTGTCACCACTCACTCCCTTCATTGGTTATTAACCCTTCCACGCATTTATGACGCAGAGGTTGCCAGATTAGCAATAAGAAAGAGTTCTCTCACTCTTATAATTACCTCTCCAAATTAGTTTTCTGCCCACAGCTAACTCAAAGACAACTGCAGAGGTTGAAGTAACTAAACTAAAGGTATCTAAATACCCCTGATGGTAACAAAGGCTTTAAAGTATCCCCAATAGGCTCAACACAGCTAACTCAAAGACAACTGCAGAGGTTGAAGTAACTAAACTAAAGGTTTCTAAATACCCCTGATGGTAACAAAGGCTTTAAAGTATCCCCAATAGGCTCAACACAGCTAACTCAAAGACAACTGCAGAGGTTGAAGTAACTAAACTAAAGGTATCTAAATACCCCTGATGGTAACAAAGGCTTTAAAGTATCCCCAATAGGCTCAACACAGCTAACTCAAAGACAACTGCAGAGGTTGAAGTAACTAAACTATAGGTTTCTAAATACCCCTGATGGTAACAAAGGCTTTAAAGTATCCCCAATAGGCTCAACACAGCTAACTCAAAGACAACTGCAGAGGTTGAAGTAACTAAACTAAAGGTATCTAAATACCCCTGATGGTAACAAAGGCTTTAAAGTATCCCCAATAGGCTCAAACACAGCTAACTCAAAGACAACTGCAGAGGTTGAAGTAACTAAACTAAAGGTATCTAAATACCCCTGATGGTAACAAAGGCTTTAAAGTATCCCCAATAGGCTCAACACAGCTAACTCAAAGACAACTGCAGAGGTTGAAGTAACTAAACTAAAGGTTTAAATACCCCTGATGGTAACAAAGGCTTTAAAGTATCCCCAATAGGCTCAACACAGCTAACTCAAGACAACTGCAGAGGTTGAAGTAACTAAACTAAAGGTATCTAAATACCCCTGATGGTAACAAAGGCTTTAAAGTATCCCCAATAGGCTCAACACAGCTAACTCAAAGACAACTGCAGAGGTTGAAGTAACTAAACTAAAGGTTTCTAAATACCCCTGATGGTAACAAAGGCTTTAAAGTATCCCCAATAGGCTCAACACAGCTAACTCAAAGACAACTGCAGAGGTTGAAGTAACTAAACTAAAGGTTTCTAAATACCCCTGATGGTAACAAAGGCTTTAAAGTATCCCTAATAGGCTCAACACAGCTAACTCAAAGACAACTGCAGAGGTTGAAGTAACTAAACTAAAGGTTTCTAAATACCCCTGATGGTAACAAAGGCTTTAAAGTATCCCCAATAGGCTCAACACAGCTAACTCAAAGACAACTGCAGAGGTTGAAGTAACTAAACTAAAGGTTTCTAAATACCCCTGATGGTAACAAAGGCTTTAAAGTATCCCCAATAGGCTCAACACAGCTAACTCAAAGACAACTGCAGAGGTTGAAGTAAACTAAACTAAAGGTTTCTAAATACCCCTGATGGTAACAAAGGCTTTAAAGTATCCCTAATAGGCTCAACACAGCTAACTCAAAGACAACTGCAGAGGTTGAAGTAACTAAACTAAAGGTTTCTAAATACCCCTGATGGTAACAAAGGCTTTAAAGTATCCCCAATAGGCTCAAAATCGCGTCATATGTCGGAGAGGGTTAAAATATTTCATTTGATGTATGTACTTGTTTTTTGTATTGGACTCAACACAAACATTTCACACCATCCACTGACTCCATTTATTTATTTAACTATTTATTTTATTTTGATTTCTTAATTATTATTATTTTGTTTTTGTCGGTTTTGTTTTTTATTGCAATCAACACCTAACCAAATTTTTTTTTTTTTTTAGATTAGATTAAAAATACATTTAATGAACACGTTAAGGGGAGATGTCCACTTGAGGGATTTTTTTCTTGACTCCTTTCTCCCTCATGTTTAGCCCAATTGTTTTTCTAATTTTAAGACGTTTGCCCCATTATTTTGACGATTTTAAAAACTTTTAACCCATTTCTGTCAATTTTAAAACCTTTCGTGCCATTTAGGTGTCGATTTTATCCTGGCGAGCGATAGCGAGCCTGTAATTTAAGAGGAACCGGCTTTCAGCCGGGACATTTTTCTACCGAAAAATGTACAAATTTATCTTGAAAGGAGCTCAAGGGGGTGTAATCTTAAGCTTGAAGGATATCTAGAGACCAAACTAAACACCTCCCCTTAAATAAATATTACTTTGAATCATATGTTAAAACACTATTTACCGAGCGTAAATGGGCAGTTACAATAATATGAGGTTAGCACAAAATATTAAGGGAAGGCAGACCGTTTTTCTGGACCTCCTTCTCCCTCATGTTTAGCCCCATTTTTGTTTTAGATTATAAGACGTTCGGCCCATTAGTTTGGCGATTTTAACACCTTTCGCCCCATTTCGTTGTCAATTTTAAGACTTTTCGTACCATTTAGGTGTCGATTATTTCCTGGCGAGCGATAGCGAGCCTGAAATTTTAACAGGAAACGGCCTTCGGCCGGGAAATTTTTCTACCGAAAAATGTACAAATTTATATTAGGGGGTGTTTTTCTAAGCTTGATGGAGGTCTAGGGAGAAAACTAAGGAATATATGAATTAATAGACCCCAAAAAAAAAAAAAAAAAAAAACGGTCTGTCTCCCCTTAATGGGATATCATTTGATTTCTTCCGGGATTACATGCTTACCATAATTTGATCACATCTTATCATATTGATAATCCCAAGTTTATTACGAAAAATTTGCATAAACATAAAATCTCTGGGTCTTCTCCTGGACGACCTAGATGTGTGTGTATTTGTGTGTTCATTGTTTTTGTTGTGTTGTCCCTATTCTGGCTCTGTCTTGAGTCAGCCCCCCCAAAAAAAAAAAAAAAAAAAAAAAAAAAAAAATATATATATATATATATATATATATATATATATATATATATATAAACATAAAAATAAAATAAAAATAAAAATAAAGAAAAAAACAATAAAAAAGGAAAAGTGGGGATTGGACCTGAGTATATAGATAGATAGATATAGATAGCTAGATAGATATAGATAGCTAAATAGATATAGATAGCTAAATAGATAGCTAAATAGATAGATAGATAGATAGATAGATCTGTATTCAACGTGTGCCTAATATTGTACATATAAATACAAAGGAAGCCAAGCAACAACACACACCTATTGGTCCTTAATAGGCTAGTTGTAAACAATGGTGGCCACAGCAATCAACTGGGCGTCACACAGAGAGTAGTGGCATCTCTCCATACCCCATCCCCTCTCTCTCTCTCTCTCTCTCTCTCTCTCTCTCTCTCTCTCTCTCTCTCTCTCTCTCTCTCTCTCTCTCTACCCATTTATTAGGGGGCGTCGCCTATCTGCCGATCGAACGAAGATGGAAGAGCAGATTGTAGATTAATGCAAGATAACCTGTCAGCACAGAGTTTATTGAGGGGAGGTCTCCACTTGAGGGATTTTCTTCTTGATCCCTTTCTCCCTCATGGTTAGCCCCATTGCTTTTGAGATTTTAAGACCTTTGCCCCATTAGTTTGGTGATTTTAAGAATTTCCGCCCCATTCTGTCAATTGTAAGACCTTTCGTGCAATTTAGGTGTCGATTTTATCCTGGCGAGCGATAGCGAGCCTGTAATTTAAGAGTAACCGGCCTTCGGCCGGGAAATTTTTCTACCGAAAAATTTACAAATTTATCTTGAAAGGGGCTCAAGGGGGTGACATTTTAAGATTGCTGGAGGAGTAGGAAACAAACTAGAAACCTGTCCTTAAGGTGATAGGGGCTATTTTGTTGGTCTATTAATATATACAGTATATATATTCATATATTTGTTTAGTTTCCTCGCTAGACCTCGTCACCCTTTCTTTGTCTCTATTTTCTCACCATTAACCCCTTCTGTACCGGCGACGTCTTTTTAACTTTATTCTGGCCACTCTCAGACGATTGTATGCAGTTTAATCGGGCCTCCAGCAATTAAAAGGCTTTCGAACTATCTCACTCAACCCCTTTTTACTACCACAGATCCTTCTTAAGGGGAGGGTTTTAGTTTGGTCCCTAGATATCCTTCAAGCTTAAGATTACACCCCTAAAAGGTGTCGATTTTATCCTGGCGAGCGATAGCGAGCTTGTAATTTAAGAGGAACCAGCCGGTACATTTTCTACCGAAAAATGTACAAATTTATCTTGAAAGGGGCTCAAGGGGGTATAATCTTAAGCTTGAAGGATATCTAGGGACCAAACTAAAAACCTCCCCTTAATCTTTGTTGAAGCCAGGGGTAGTCTCAGGTTCCGGGTATCGAACACTGCACCCCCGCACGGACCACCCTACCCCCACCACCCCACCCACCCACCCCCGCGTCAACCTTTAATTACGAGGCTCCATGGTGGTACAGTCGGGCTCAAAAATACAGGATATATATATATATATATATATATATATATATATATACGGTATATATATATATATATTTTTTTTTTAAGACACAAGAAAAGACACAACAAACGATACAAAACAAACGAGACAAAAACAAAACAAACCATGGGGAAAAGAAAAAGCGAAAAATACGAGACAAAAAAATAAAATAAAATATATAAATAAAAACGAGACAAAACAAACGAGTGAGCATTATCTAGAAAACACTAGCTATTTTGTATATATATATATTTATTTTTTTATTTTTTTTTTTTTGCTAATTTTATTTGCTAATGGCTTCCCTTGGAAATTCACAGGCACGTATATTGGTAAACAACTTAGTAAGTTGCACAATGTTTCAATAACCGATCAAATTCCCCACTGTCAATAGCGGCATTGTGCACATCCCCATCACTTACACAGGTAAACATAGTAATATTATTAGGCAACAACGCTTCAACAAACATTATTAGGCAACAATGCTTCAAGAAACATTATTAGGCAACAACGCTTCAAGAAACATTATTAGGCAACAACGCTTCAAGAAACATTATTAGGCAACAACGCTTCAAGAAACATTATTAGGCAACAACGCTTCAACAAACATTATTAGGCAACAACGCTTCAACAAACATTATTAGGCAACAACGCTTCAACAAACATTATTAGGCAACAACGCTTCAAGAAACATTATTAGGCAACAACGCTTCAACAAACATTATTAGGCAACAACTCTTCAACAAACATTATTAGGCAACAACGCTTCAACAAACATTATTAGGCAACAACGCTTCAACAAACATTATTAGGCAACAACGCTTCAACAAACATTATTAGGCAACAACGCTTCAACAAACATTATTAGGCAACAACCCTTCAACAAACATTATTAGGCAACAACGCTTCAAGAAACATTGTTAGGCAACAACGCTTCAACAAACATTATTAGGCAACAACGCTTCAACAAACATTATTAGGCAACAACGCTTCAACAAACATTATTAGGCAACAACGCTTCAACAAACATTATTAGGCAACAACGCTTCAACAAACATTATTAGGCAACAACGCTTCAAGAAACATTATTAGGCAACAACGCTTCAACAAACATTATTAGGCAACAACGCTTCAACAAACATTATTAGGCAACAACGCTTCAAGAAACATTATTAGGCAACAACGCTTCAAGAAACATTATTAGGCAACAACGCTTCAAGAAACATTATTAGGCAACAACGCTTCAAGAAACATTATTAGGCAACAACGCTTCAACAAACATTATTAGGCAACAACGCTTCAACAAACATTATTAGGCAACAACGCTTCAACAAACATTATTAGGCAACAACGCTTCAACAAACATAATTAGGCAACAACGCTTCAACAAACATTATTAGGCAACAACGCTTCAACAAACATTATTAGGCAACAACGCTTCAACAAACATTATTAGGCAACAACGCTTCAACAAACATTATTAGGCAACAACGCTTCAAGAAACATTATTAGGCAACAACGCTTCAACAAACATTATTAGGCAACAACGCTTCAAGAAACATTATTAGGCAACAACGCTTCAACAAACATTATTAGGCAACAACGCTTCAAGAAACATTATTAGGCAACAACGCTTCAACAAACATTATTAGGCAACAACGCTTCAACAAACATTATTAGGCAACAACGCTTCAAGAAACATTATTAGGCAACAACGCTTCAACAAACATTATTAGGCAACAACGCTTCAACAAACATTATTAGGCAACAACGCTTCAACAAACATTATTAGGCAACGCTTCAACAAACATTATTAGGCAACAACGCTTCAACAAACATTATTAGGCAACAACGCTTCAACAAACATTATTAGGCAACAACGCTTCAACAAACATTATTAGGCAACAACGCTTCAACAAACATTATTAGGCAACAACGCTTCAACAAACATTAGGCAACAACGCTTCAACAAACATTATTAGGCAACAACGCTTCAACAAACATTATTAGGCAACAACGCTTCAACAAACATTATTAGGCAACAACGCTTCAACAAACATTATTAGGCAACAACGCTTCAACAAACATTATTAGGCAACAACGCTTCAACAAACATTATTAGGCAACAACGCTTCAACAAACATTATTAGGCAACAACGCTTCAACAAACATTATTAGGCAACAACGCTTCAACAAACATTATTAGGCAACAACGCTTCAACAAACATTATTAGGCAACAACGCTTCAAGAAACATTATTAGGCAACAACGCTTCAACAAACATTATTAGGCAACAACGCTTCAACAAACATTATTAGGCAACAACGCTTCAAGAAACATTATTAGGCAACAACGCTTCAAGAAACATTATTAGGCAACAACGCTTCAACAAACATTATTAGGCAACAACGCTTCAACAAACATTATTAGGCAACAACGCTTCAAGAAACATTATTAGGCAACAACGCTTCAAGAAACATTATTAGGCAACAACGCTTCAAGAAACATTATTAGGCAACAACGCTTCAACAAACATTATTAAGCAACAACGCTTCAACAAACATTATTAGGCAACAACGCTTCAACAAACATTATTAGGCAACAACGCTTCAACAAACATTATTAGGCAACAACGCTTCAACAAACATTATTAGGCAACAACGCTTCAACAAACATTATTAGGCAACAACGCTTCAACAAACATTATTAGGCAACAACGCTTCAACAAACATTATTAGGCAACAACGCTTCAACAAACATTATTAGGCAACAACGCTTCAACAAACATTATTAGGCAACAACGCTTCAAGAAACATTATTAGGCAACAACGCTTCAAGAAACATTATTAGGCAACAACGCTTCAAGAAACATTATTAGGCAACAACGCTTCAACAAACATTATTAGGCAACAACGCTTCAACAAACATTATTAGGCAACAACGCTTCAACAAACATTAGGCAACAACGCTTCAAGAAACATTATTAGGCAACAACGCTTCAAGAAACATTATTAGGCAACAACGCTTCAACAAACATTATTAGGCAACAACGCTTCAACAAACATTATTAGGCAACAACGCTTCAACAAACATTATTAGGCAACAACGCTTCAACAAACATTATTAGGCAACAACGCTTCAACAAACATTATTAGGCAACAACGCTTCAAGAAACATTATTAGGCAACAACGCTTCAACAAACATTATTAGGCAACAACGCTTCAACAAACATTATTAGGCAACAACGCTTCAACAAACATTATTAGGCAACAACGCTTCAAGAAACATTATTAGGCAACAACGCTTCAACAAACATTATTAGGCAACAACGCTTCAAGAAACATTATTAGGCAACAACGCTTCAACAAACATTATTAGGCAACAACGCTTCAACAAACATTATTAGGCAACAACGCTTCAACAAACATTATTAGGCAACAACGCTTCAAGAAACATTATTAGGCAACAACGCTTCAAGAAACATTATTAGGCAACAACGCTTCAACAAACATTATTAGGCAACAACGCTTCAACAAACATTATTAGGCAACAACGCTTCAACAAACATTATTAGGCAACAACGCTTCAACAAACATTATTAGGCAACAACGCTTCAACAAACATTATTAGGCAACAACGCTTCAACAAACATTATTAGGCAACAACGCTTCAACAAACATTATTAGGCAACAACGCTTCAACAAACATTATTAGGCAACAACGCTTCAACAAACATTAGGCAACAACGCTTCAACAAACATTATTAGGCAACAACGCTTCAACAAACATTATTAGGCAACAACGCTTCAACAAACATTATTAGGCAACAACGCTTCAAGAAACATTATTAGGCAACAACGCTTCAACAAACATTATTAGGCAACAACGCTTCAAGAAACATTATTAGGCAACAACGCTTCAACAAACATTATTAGGCAACAACGCTTCAACAAACATTATTAGGCAACAACGCTTCAAGAAACATTATTAGGCAACAACGCTTCAACAAACATTATTAGGCAACAACGCTTCAAGAAACATTATTAGGCAACAACGCTTCAACAAACATTATTAGGCAACAACGCTTCAACAAACATTATTAGGCAACAACGCTTCAACAAACATTATTAGGCAACAACGCTTCAACAAACATTATTAGGCAACAACGCTTCAACAAACATTATTAGGCAACAACCCTTCAACAAACATTATTAGGCAACAACGCTTCAACAAAAATTATTAGGCAACAACGCTTCAACAAACATTATTAGGCAACAACGCTTCAACAAACATTATTATGGCTTTACTGGCATTTGCCACTATTCCTTTCTTCTATTAAGGGGAGATTTCCACTTGAGGGACTTTTTTCTTGACCCCTTTCTCCCTCATGTCTAGCCCCATTGCTTTTGAGATTTTAAGACGTTTGCCCCATTAGTTTGGTGATTTTAAGAATTTCCGCCCCCTTCTGTCCATTTTAAGACCTTTCGTGCCATTTAGGTGTCGATTTTATCCTGGCGAGCGATAGCGAGCCTGTAATTTAAGAGTAATCGGCCTTCGGCCGGGACATTTTTCTACCGAAAAATGTACAAATTTATCTTGAAAGGGGGTCAAGGGGGTGACATTTTAAGATTGCTGGAGGAGTAGGAAACAAACTAAAAACCTCCCCTTATAATAAGGATCAATTTGGCGTTAGTTTAATTTGAATTATTCTTTTATATAATTCAATGTTTCTACTACATGTTGTATCTTGTTCTGTTTTTTAGGCGTGATCATGGCAGTAGCAGTTGTCCAAAGCTTGCCCTCATAGAAACTAATAAAGATGTTGTTGTTTACGCTGTCTTCACCTTTCATTATATATATATATATATATATATATATAATTATTTACATAATTATATGTATTTATATATATTTAAGTACAAACAGTTATCAATATACTTCGTCTGTGTATCTCTGTGTCCATATACTCCTGACCCCAACTGTAACATCACGAGTTCGTGCTGGGTTGTCCGGAGGGAGAGGGGGGTGGGTAGAGAGAGCCATGGGGGGGTAGAGAGCCTTTGGTTATTGCCCCATTGTGTGGACAGTATTTCACAGCGGGCGAGTAAAGCCGGTATCACAAGAGAGCTTTTATGGTCAACATTCGATGATCAACGTTTTTTCTGGCCATATTTCTGGAATATTTTGCACTGGTATCGGACACTATTTCTATTATTTTGTGTTTTTATTCATTTTCCCTCTTTTTTCCTTTTTTTTTTGGGGGGGTGGCCAACTCAAGACACTGGGGATTGGGAGGGTGGCCAACTCAAGACACTGGGGATTGGGGTGGTGGCCAACTCAAGACACTGGGGATTGGGGTGGTGGCCAACTCAAGACACTGGGGATTGGGGGGTGGCCAACTCAAGACACTGGGGATTGGGGGGTGGCCAACTCAAGACACTGGGGATTGGGGGGTGGCCAACTCAAGACACTGGGGATTGGGGGGTGGCCAACTCAAGACACTGGGGATTGGGGGGTGGCCAACTCAAGACACTGGGGATTGGGGGGGGGGGGGCCAACTCAAGACACTGGGGATTGGGGGGTGGCCAACTCAAGACACTGGGGATTGGGGGGTGGCCAACTTAAGACACTGGGGATTGGGGGAGATGGCCAACTCAAGACACTGGGGATTGGGCCTGAGTAAATAGATAGATAGATAGATAGATAGATAGATCGGAAACTAGATTGGTGATAGACGAATTTAGCTAATCGAAATAATCTAAATGTTTACCTCATAAGCTGCCAGACCAGTGTTAACCATAAATGTTGAAGGAAAAAGCGCTTGTGTGATACCGGCTTAAGGGGAGGTTTCTAGTTTGTTTCCTACTCCTCCAGCAATCTTAAAATTTCACCCCTTTGACCCCCTTTCAAGATAAATTTGTAAATTTTTCGGTAGAAAAATGTCCCGGCCGAAGGCCGATTACTCTTAAATTACAGGCTCGCTATCGCTCGCCTGGATAAAATCGACACCTAAATGGCACAAAAGGTCTTAAAATTGACAGAATGGGGCGAAAATTCTTAAAAATCACCAAACTAATGGGGCAAACGTCTTAAAATCTCAAAAGCAATGGGGGCTAGACATGAGGGAGAAAGGGGTCAAGAAAAAAGCCCCTCAAGTGGAAATCTCCCCTTAACAGCATTCCTATAATGACAAGTTAAGGGGAGATGATCGTTTTTCTGCTCCCCCTTTCTCCCTCGTGTTAAGCCCCATTTGTCTTGGGATTTTAAGATGTTCGGCTCATTAGTTTGGCGATTTTAACACCTTTCGCCCCATTTCGTTATCAATGTTAAGACCTTTCGTGCCATTTAGGTGTCGATTGTTTTCCTGGCGAGGGATAGCGAGCCCGACATTTAAAGAGGAACCCTTCGGCCGGGACATTTTTCTACCCAAAAATGTCCAAATTGATATTGAAGGGGGGTCTAGGGGGTCTAGGGGGTCTAGGGGGTGTTTTTTATATAAGCTTGATGGAGGTCTAGGGAGGAAACGAGAAAAAATAACACATATTAAGTAACACCCCGTTCTTCACATTAATCCTCCATTACAAACCCCTCAGAGCTTTCCCAGTGCATACCACCTCCTTTACGTAGGGCACGTGGTACCCGTCTTGCAACTCAATCCCACCCCTACTCTGTGCAACTCTCTAACCCAAGAGTGAAACGTTACTCTCAAACTTTCTTCTACTCAACAGCTGAGCTCTGGAACTCTCTCCCAGAATCAGTCTTTCCCTCTTCCTATGACTTAAATTGCTTCAAACTCCGTGTGTCCAGGCATTTTGGCTCGACCGTCCCTTGATTTTGGCCCTGTCACTCTTTCAACTATGGGGGAGGCACTCGCTATAGGTAGTTCTGCCTTTTGCCTCCCTCAATCACATAGAAAAAAAGAAAAAAACAGAAAAAAACTGTACTTGAATAAAATAATGCAAGCATATAATATGGTCCTCCCGGGATTCCAACTCGGGACACCACACCCAGAACATAAGCATCTAAACCATTACACCACCAACACGGTTAAAAATCGACCAGAAAATGAACCATCCCCCTTTAATTAAAATGTAAAACTTGCAAACTAAACAAACCAAAATTGGGACAAGGACAATATAAAGTCAAATTAAATTATCAAAATCGCTATGTGGAAACAACGCTTACTAAAATGAAAATTATTAAATAAAAGAACACAATCCACCACATAGGGTGTACATTACTACATGAGCAAGTTAATCTGTTTCCCAAGCAAACTAATCGCACATATAACAACGCACTATCGTCACGTTAAAGGAAGTAGTCAAGTTTGGGAAGTCCGGGACGTTCTGGCAAATTTGACTAAACTCTGCATGAATAAAGAAACTACATGTTAAATGTCAAAATATTATTTAAAATCAAATTTGCAACATGACAAGACATTAACAATAGTACAAAATACAAATATTGATAAGATATAAGAGGTCCCTATGGCTGTATACGTAACAGGGATTCCGTAACACTAAAATACAATACTACAACAACTGCCGATATCAAGTGGTGAAGACAGAGAAGAAAACATTTGCTTACCCATTAAGGGGAGATTTCCACTTGAGGGATATTTTTCTCGACCCCTTTCTCCCTCATATTTAGCCCCATTGCTTTTGATATTTTAAGACGTTCGCCCCATAATTAAGAACTTTTGCCCCATTTCTGTCAATGTTAAGGCCTTTCATGCAATTTAGGTGTCGATTGTTTCCTGGCGAGCGATAGCGAGCCTGTAATTTAAGAGGAACCGGCCTTTGGCCGGGAAATTTTTCTACCGAAAAATGTACACATTTATCTTGAAAGGGGGCCTAGAGGGTGTAGTTTTAAGCTTGATGGAAGTCTAGGGAACTAACTAAAAACCTCCCCTTAATTGACCACTTGTGAGTCTCAGGCTATAAGGAAGTAAGAGCCGTAATCATCGTCATCAAATAATAATGTGGGTTTCTGATGGATAAAAAGTAAGATACATTTGGTTTTATGCATCTATACATGTATGTTGACCATATTTTAGGAGATCATTCTGCTAAATATCCATGGCCACAGCTCTAACTTCCTTATAAACCAAAACTTGCAAGTGGTCAATTGCAACCACCGTCACTATAAATTGCAACCACCGTCACTATAAATTGCAACCACCGTCACTATAAATTGCAACCACCGTCACTATAAATTGCAACCACCGTCACTATAATATAAATTGCAACCACCGTCACTATAAATTGCAACCACCGTCACTATAAATTGCAACCACTGTCACTATAAATTTCAACCACTGTCACTATAAATTGCAACCACTGTCACTATAAATTGCAACCACCGTCACTATAAATTGCAACCACCGTCACTATAAATTGCAACCACCGTCACTATAAATTGCAACCACCGTCACTATAAATTGCAACCACCGTCACTATAAATTGCAACCACCGTCACTATAAATTGCAACCACCGTCACTATAAATTGCAACCACCGTCACTATAAATTGCAACCACCGTCACTATAATATAAATTGCAACCACCGTCACTATAAATTGCAACCACCGTCACTATAAATTGCAACCACTGTCACTATAAATTGCAACCACTGTCACTATAAATTGCAACCACTGTCACTATAAATTGCAACCACCGTCACTATAAATTGCAACCATCGTCACTATAAATTGCAACCACTGTCACTATAAATTGCAACCAGTCACTATAAATTGCAACCACTGTCACTATAAATTGCAACCACCGTCACTATAAATTGCAACCACTGTCACTATAGATTGCAACCACCGTCACTATAAATTGCAACCACCGTCACTATAAATTGCAACCACTGTCACTATAAATTGCAACCACTGTCACTATAAATTGCAACCACCGTCACTATAAATTGCAACCACCGTCACTATAAATTGCAACCACCGTCACTATAAATTGCAACCACCGTCACTATAAATTGCAACCACCGTCACTATAAATTGCAACCACCGTCACTATAAATTGCAACCACCGTCACTATAAATTGCAACCACCGTCACTATAAATTGCAACCACCGTCACTATAAATTGGTGAAGACAGCGAAGAAAATATGGCCCAAAACAATCCCTATAGTAAATTGAAGACACCTAAGAAAAAACAATAGCTTCTCTCCATTCGTGGTTGTAAATATGTTAAGTGCGCCCCCCCCCCCCCTCCCCCCCACCCCGCGCCCTTAAAGAGGGGGGATGGGCGTATTTATTTGTTCCTTTATGTCTCTTCTTCTTATTCTATTAGTTTCCTCCCTAGACCTCCATCAAGCTTTAAACCCCCCCCCCCCCCCCAGACACTCCTTGAAGATTAATTTATAATTTTTTTCGGCCGGTTTCTTTTAAATTACAGGCTCGCTATCGCTCGCCAGGAAAAAATAGACACCTAAATTACACGAAAAATCTTAATATTAACATAGCAATGGGGTGAAAGGTGTTGAAAACGCCCAAACTAATGAGCCAAACGTCTTATACTCTTGAAAACTAATGGGGAAGAAGGAAGGAGGTGGGCCAGCAAAAAAGGGCCTATTCCCCCCCTCGGTAATTGGCTTCTCCGGCGACCGACATAAACTACGTAGCACTAGCCAACCTTACCATCCCCCCCCCCCTACCCCTAAGAAGCAATGAACTCTCAAATCACTATCATAGGAGACAAAGAGGGAGTGGTTGAGGGGGGGGGGGGGGGGGAAGGTGGAGCGAAGATAGGGAGGTGGTGGATGGTTGGTGGAGAGAGAGGGTGCTGGGGGAGGGAGGATAGAGGGTGGTGGTGGTGGATGGTTGGTGGAGAGAGAGGGTGCTGGGGGAGGGAGGATAGAGGGTGGTGGTGGTGGATGGTTGGTGGAGAGAGAGGGTGCTGGGGGAGGGAGGATAGAGGGTGGTGGTGGTGGATGGTTGGTGGAGAGAGAGGGTGCTGGGGGAGGGAGGATAGAGGGTGGTGGTGGTGGATGGTTGGTGGAGAGAGAGGGTGCTGGGGGAGGGAGGATAGAGGGTGGTGGTGGTGGATGGTTGGTGGAGAGAGAGGGTGCTGGGGGAGGGAGGATAGAGGGTGGTGGTGGTGGATGGTTGGTGGAGAGAGAGGGTGCTGGGGGAGGGAGGATAGAGGGTGGTGGTGGTGGATGGTTGGTGGAGAGAGAGGGTGCTGGGGGAGGGAGGATAGAGGGTGGTGGTGGTGGATGGTTGGTGGAGAGAGAGGGTGCTGGGGGAGGGAGGATAGAGGGTGGTGGTGGTGGATGGTTGGTGGAGAGAGAGGGTGCTGGGGGAGGGAGGATAGAGGGTGGTGGTGGTGGATGGTTGGTGGAGAGAGAGGGTGCTGGGGGAGGGAGGATAGAGGGTGGTGGTGGTGGATGGTTGGTGGAGAGAGAGGGTGCTGGGGGAGGGAGGATAGAGGGTGGTGGTGGTGGATGGTTGGTGGAGAGAGAGGGTGCTGGGGGAGGGAGGATAGAGGGTGGTGGTGGTGGATGGTTGGTGGAGAGAGAGGGTGCTGGGGGAGGGAGGATAGAGGGTGGTGGTGTTGGATGGTTGGTGGAGAGAGAGGGTGCTGGGGGAGGGAGGATAGAGGGTGGTGGTGGTGGATGGTTGGTGGAGAGAGATGGTGCTGGGGGAGGGAGGATAGAGGGTGGTGGTGGTGGTGGTGAATGCAGGGTGGAGAGATGATGGGGGGGGGGGGAGATAGGGATGTGGTGGAGAGAGAGAGAGAGGATGGTGGATAGAGGGTGGTGGTGGTGGGGGGGGGGTGATAGGTTGGAGGGGGGGAACAGTGTTCGATCGCCGGTAACAAGATGCTGGGTAGAGATTTGCTTGCATGGGTAAGTAGCAAGCATCTTAAGGGGGGAATTTTTTTTTATTATATATATATATACTGTATATATATATATATATATATATATATATATATATAAAATTATATATATCATATTTTCTTTACCCTCATGTTTAGGCATATTACTGTTGTTCTTTCCGGTGACGTCCTTTGCATTATATTCTGGCAACAATGAGACGAATATCTTCAGTTTAGGAAGGGCGTCGAGTCAGTCAAAGGCTATAGACTATCTCAATATATCGTTGTAGCTCCCATAAAATCGTCTAAATGTAGCTGAAACAAAATACATAGAGACGTCGCCGGTACAGAAGGGGTTAATGTAAGGGGAAGTTTTAGTTGACTCCCTAGACTTCCATCAAGCTTAAAATTACTCCCCCTTGACCCCCTTTCAAGATAAATTTGTACATTTTTCGGTAGAAAAATGTCCCGGCTGAAGGTCGGTTCCCCTTAAATTACAGGCTCGCTATCGCTCGCCAGGAAAAAATCGACACCTAAATGGCACGAATGGTCTAAATGGGGCGAAAGGTCTTAAAATCGACTAACTAATGGGGAAAACATCTTAACATCTGAAAACTAATGGGGCTAAACATGAGGGAGAAAGTGGTCCAGAAAAGCGGCCCATCCCCCCTTAACCCTTTCAGGGACGTGTGGAAGCAGGGGTTGCGATTAGCAATCAGAAATAGAATGCTCTCAATCTCAGTTCTATCTATCTATCTATTGCCTGACGCCGTGATCCCCGAAGGGGTGGCCACGAACGAACCGCCCCCATGCACCTCTGTCCCCAGTCAGTCGACGCCCCTCCTCCCAACCAGCACCGCCTTCGTTCATGTACTTCCTCACTCCATCCTTCCACCTCTCACTCGGTCTACCTCTCCCTCTCTGTCCCTCCACCTCGCTCTCGTACACCCTCTTAGTCATTCTCTCGCTTTCCATACGTTCCATATGGCCGAACCATCTCAAGTTGTTCCTTTTCACACTTTCCAGCACATCTACCTCCACACCACACCTCCTTCTTACTTCCTCATTAGTCTGTCTATCCCTCCATGTAACTCCGCACGCACTCCTTAAGTAATTCATTTCCACTGCTCTCACTCTTGGTCTGAGTCTCTCAACCAACGTCCATGCTTCGCTTCCGTAAGTCAGTGTCGGGATTACCACACTGTCATGCAAGGACTTCTTCACTTCCATACTGACCACCCTATTTCTTGTTACTGCTTTTAGCGTTCCTACAACCCTCTTCCCCTGTTGAACCCTCTCCCACACTTCTTCATCCATAGTCCCATCTTTACTCAACACACTGCCCAGATACTTAAAAGAGTTGACGATCTCCATAGCCTGACCGTTCAGCTTCACCTCACACTCTGTGACTTCACCCCTTTCGAAGACCATAACCTTGCTCTTCCCCGCATTTACCTTCAAATTCCGTTTTTCGCACACTGTTCCACACTCATTTACCAGACCCTGCAACACCCATTCATTATCACTCATCAGAACTGTATCATCCGCAAACAGCAGTATAGGTAGCTTCCACTCAATTCCCTCCCTTTTCAGCGATACACCAACATCCACTGCTCTTGATAGTATTTCTTTCATAACTCCATCCATATATACAGTAAACAACCACGGGGACATCACACACCCCTGTTTCAAACCAACATTCAGGTCAAAGAACTCGCTCTGCTCACTCTCCACACGTACTGCCGCCTTTGCACCCTCATACATGCTCTTCACTGCTTTCAGCAACTTGCCCTCTACTCCGTATATTCTAAGTACTTTCCACAAACCTTCTCTATCCACTCTGTCATAGGCCTTCTCCAAGTCCATAAAGGCAACATACACCTTTTGTTTCTTCTCCAGATACTTCTCCACAACACAATTCAGGGTAAAAATCTGATCTACACATCCTCTTCCCTTCCTAAAACCTCCCTGCTCGTCGCCTATCCATTTCTCCGTTCTCACTCTCACTCTCTCAATCACTACCCTACTGTATATCTTCCCTACTACGCTTAGAAGACATATTCCTCGGTGGTTACCACACACTCCTCTTTCCCCTTTGCCCTTATATAGGGGGACTATTATGCCAGTCTTTCAGTCATCGGGTGCACTCCCCTTCTCCCATGCTAGTTTGCACATTTTCCATACCCATTCTATCACTATCTCACCACCATACCTCAACATTTCCCCACACACTCCATCTGTTCCTGGTGCTTTCCCCAACTTCACTCTTTTCATGGCTTCCCACACTTCTGACCTCCTGATCCCCACCTCCTCCTCCACTACTTCTCTTCTTCTCCCTCCCATACCATATCCAGCTATGTTTGCTGGCTCTTCATTCCTTACATTTAGCAACTCACTGAAGTACTCCCTCCATCTTTCGACTCTCTCTTGCTTCTCGGCTAGCATTCTCCCATTCTTATCTTTCACACCCTTACTGTTTCCCTTGCTACCTTCCCTAACTTTCTTGACTTCTTTCCAGAACAGTTTCTTACTCTCCCTCCATTTTACAGATTCCTTCCAAATTCCTCATCTACTCTTCTCTTACTTTCCTTCACTACTCTCTTCACCACCCTCTTACTCTCCACGTACCTCGCTCGTTCTGTCTCTCGAAATCTTCATTCCCTCTACTACCCAACCACTCTCTATATGCTTTCTTCTTTTCTTCCACAGCTATTCTTACCTCTTCTGTCCACCATGCTGTACCTTTCACTCCCCTCCCTCTTCTCCTCACTCCACACACCTCCTCACATGCTGCACAGATCTCATCCTTAAACACCTTGCTCATCTCCTCCACTTCCTCCATAACTTCCAGGTCGAACCCACCTAGTCGTCTTTCCACTGCTCTCCTGTACTCCTCCCTGACTTCCTCCTCCTGCAACCTCTCCACCCTCCTCACCATTCCACCCTCCTCTCGCCTCCCTCCAGCTCTCCTCACCCACTTCTTTTGTATCCTAACCTTAGCTACCACTACATAATGATCAGACAGACCCCCTCCATAGTTATAGTTATAGTCATAGTTACGTCTCCAAAATTAGTTTTCTGCCCACCGCTAACTCAAAAACAACTGCAGACGTTGAAGTAACTAAACTATAGGTTTCTAAACACCCCTGATGTGTCATCACTGCGGCACTTGTCATATGACAATTGCCGAATTTCTGCCTTGAACAAGGACTGGGAGGTAGGCAAGCGAGTATAAGCAGCGCGGAACGGTCCCATCCATAACCCCCCGTGTCTGGGCCAGCACTGGTGGCAGTGGGAGACATCTCCAATCCCTTACAGACTCGGGAATAGCAAAAAACGCTCAAACTCACTATTTTTTACCGATTTAGCATCACCTGTGCAATATCGTTGCAATATATTTCAGGGATATATCATTGATACGTTCTATCTCTTGTTTATACATGAAAATGTGCAGGGAATGAAGGTTACTTTTAGTCCAAAACCCCCATATGGTACAGTGGTGACCAAGCAATTGTGATATGACAAGTGCCGCTATCATTGTGTTAAAAATATCCCAGAATAGGCTCAAATCGCGTCCCGTACTAACTCCCCCATCTTCCCCCTTCTCTGGCAAAGGACAGGTGTGTGATCGGTGCCGGAACCACAACGTATGGGTGAGGAAGAGGGGCCATAAGGGTCAGTGTCCATTCTCCAAATGTTCCTGCCCCTACTGCTCCTTCACGACCCGCCGCCAGGAGCTCATGAAACACCAGCAGAGGGTTCGGAGGTAGGGTCGAAGCAGCAAGATCCTTAAATAAGGCCTTAGGGGGGGGGGGGGGGATGGGCTTATATATTTGCGGCTACAAATTGTCGTGTAACTAGGCCTATATGACAGATCTCAATACCACCACAATACACACTCCAGTCGCTCCCACACAGTCAGTTATCAAGCAGTTGTCATGAAGCCTTCACGCCCCTCTCCCGCGCGTCACGATGACACGACAGCGGCCGTGGGAGACCGAGTGTGGCTACCAGAAATCCCCCTTACCTCCACTTTTACTCACAGATGTTCTTCTGCAACAAATACAGCACGTAAGTCACGAGCAAAGGGCGTTGCATGTACCAAAAAATTGGTGGCCTTTCATGACACCACCCCTACCACTACCACCAACCAGGCTATCACCTACCACCTATCAGTACCACCAACCACCATCCTCTACTATTTCCCTTCCCTATGTCGCTACTCAATAAGGCCAAAATTACCGCGCCACTCGACTGTGGAATGAGACTCGGTTCTATTTTTCGAGACCATTTCAACCAGTGCCAAATCAACCATGACCAACCAAACCAGTGCCAAAATATAGTACTAACCTAACCCTATTGGTTGATTTGGTACTGGTTGAGAGCTACTGGTTGAAATGGTCTACTGGTTGAGTTGACCGGTCACAGGTTCGACACTGCCGTCAAAGTCCGTCTACACACATGACATCTCTCCCTCTCTCATCTCCTCTCCCTCCTATCTACCCTATTATTTCCGTCTTATTTACTATTTATGGCCTAGTTATTGGTGTTAACTCTTCATATAGGTCTCCTGTTATGTCTGTATGCATAAATACAAGCATGAAAGTGATCAATATGCGCGATATACAGCAATTTCTATGTTATATCGGGATCCTTCTTTACCTCCCTCCCTCCTCCTTCCTCCAGCTGTGCTGGCTATAAGGGCGAGAATCCTTTGCAATTCTAACCCTGTCCCATCTCTGATCTCCTCCTCTCTCTCTCTTCCCTCATTTTCACCATCATTTTCACTTATTTATCGCATTTATTGTCAATGTGCGGCTTATTTATTGCTTAGTAATATTCAGATGGGTCGCCTATATTGGTACATGTACTTTAGAAAGCATGAAAGTGCTCAAAAAGTGATATATTGGCAATATTTATTATCAACCCTCCCTTCCCACCCCCTATGTGCACGACTACGGTGGTGGCAAGATTGCCGCGTGATGCCATTCGCGCTTTATTTTTCAACTATAGACCCCCCCCCCCAACTCACATTTGTTTCGTATATGGTTGGATGCGCACGCGCATTCCCTACACGCTGATGTAGTTTCGTAGCAATTTGGAATAGTCGCCAAAATGGCCATACCTTCCCCTGGCACAATGGTGGTCATTACCATGGCAACGTATTTGCCGGGTTAAGAAGCCACAAGTAAAATTATAGTGCTATCACAATAATCAGTGTTGCTCAGAGCTCTCTCAGTGTATATCTCTCACTGAAAGTAGAACAAATATCTTAACACTATGTCGCTAAGTTTATGTCGCTAAGTGTTTTGTTTACTGAACTCTATATTTTGTCCCCAGGGCCCAAGTTACAAGTCAGCCGCCAGCGAACCCCGATGAAAACCACCAGGGGGGGCCAGACCCCAATAATCAACTGTCCCCCCGGCTCCCCAGGGAGCTCTGCAGTATGTCATCCCCCGAGGGCCTCCCATCAGGTGCTCAAGTCTCCGCCACGCCCATGCCCTCCTCCTTCGCCACGCCCCTCCCATCCTTCAGCTCCTCCTCCTCCTGTTCCCCCCTCTCCTCCGCCTCCCCGTGCTCCCCCCCCATTTCATACACCTCCTCCCCCCCCTCGGCCGTGTCCCTCCCCTCCTCCGCTGACCTGGTGGAGTGTAAGGTGGAGGACGGTGGGGAGTGGGACCAAACC
The DNA here is from genome assembly GCA_032716605.1 of Paralithodes platypus. Classification (NCBI taxonomy): domain Eukaryota; kingdom Metazoa; phylum Arthropoda; class Malacostraca; order Decapoda; family Lithodidae; genus Paralithodes; species Paralithodes platypus. The sequence continues at coordinate 2,038,623 of CM064512.1, forward strand.
CCCCCTGCCCACACGCCCCCGGAGCCGCCCCAAAGAGTTAGTATCCTCTTACATTTTCCTACCTAACTTTATTTATTATCAACCTCTTCACCACCATTACGTCACATCTATATTATTCTGGTTGCCAATTAGACAATTTTCTCTAGTATATAATCTACCTCTACGACTCAAATGGGTGAATAGTATCTCAATAAACCCTCTTAGTATCATAGATTCTTTTTAACACCTACTATCCCAGCGACGGACGTTGGCCGTCAGTAAAAAAGTCACTCGCCAGTACCAGCGGCTGAAGACGTCTTGTCAGTAATATGCGGTCCTTGTACCGAGCGGTAACTGGCACCATGACTTGTAAAACACTGCTTTGAGACATTGGCAACACTTCTCAGAGTGTATCTTAGGTCCCACGGGCGAGCTGGCTCAGTACTCGTCCAGCTTTCGGGGTGAGAGGATGCTCTCTCTCGACTTTGAAGCCATTTTGGCCACAATGCTTGGTACTGGAGGTTACATTTATAGTAATACCCTCTGGCATCGCGCTAATAAGTGATGTCTCGGTACCAATTATATTTTGATCAATAATTGGTATCAGCAATATTTACACATGATTTTTTCTTTTTGAGTGAGATATACAACCATGTTCCTACACTTACCCACCCGTTCAACATCTGACAGACATTAATACAGCACAGAGAGAGCCAAACGTAACGACAGCTGAGACATGAATTTTTAGCGCCACTTTACAGTAGGGGTTAAGCTGCATAAAATCGTCAAATTTCAGCAAGAATCAAAGGTGATAAGGCGTCATGGTGATCAAGCGGTTCAAGGGAGGTTTTAGTGTTTTGTGTTAAATTATTTAAAACATGATTTTGTTTACTTAATCATTATTTCCACAGTGATTTTGATAAGGTGTGTGTGTGTGTTTTTTTTTTTTTTTTTTTTTTTTTTTTAAGGATAGTTTTTAGTGGTCTCTTTCCCAAGCACAATGAAGTAATTACATATGTACTTTCAGATGTGTCCAGAGGGGTTTTACGAAGAAGCGAGTTCCGCATCACACAACTGGGATATCACAGCCACCCGCTCAAATCAAGAAACACCAGCCGCTCAGAACCCCACCCCCATCAGGTGTTGCCCCCCTCTGGAACCCCTTAAAGGTGTTGATCCCCTGCCACCCGCACCGCCGACGCATCCTACCCGGTTACACGAGAGCCTAGAATACCCAAGACCTTTCCTCCCAACCCCTAGCTGTTACCCTCCACACTGGGATCCACGGTATAGAGGCCCGAGTGCTAAAGACGCTCACATAGGGTTCAACTTCGATGTCCTCCACCTGCAGGAGTTATGGCGGCAGAGACAGTACGAACACATGAAACTAGGGGCCGCCGCTGTGGCCATGCCTCGCCTGCCCCCACCCCCCCATGAGTACCCCCTACCCTACCCCCTCCACGACCCCCACCCACGGACACCAGTACACCCCTACCTGGACTGGTCGCGATTCAACCTACCCCTGCCCGCCCCCGCCCTCTCCCACCAGCCGCCCCATGCCACCACCAGGCCTGAAGCCATCTTACCTGCGGCCCATATCACCACCCCTTGGAGGTGGTGAGCAATATGTGTGATATTTATGTATTAGTTTCTAGGCTGTGATCTATTTAGCCGGTATCACACGAGAGCTTTTATAGTCAACATTCGATGATCAATATTTTTCTGACATTTCAGGAATATTTTTGCACTGGTATTGGAAACTAAGACTGATGGTAGATGAAATTAAGTGATCGAAATATTCTAAATGTTGACCTCATAAGCTGCCAGACCAGTGTTGAGGATAAATGTTGAGGGAAAAAGCGCTCGTGTGATACCGGCATTACTTGTCTTTACAAAACAATAGGTTGTAATGTGTAACGCAGTGTGATATTCCTCCAAATACTATTGACGACATTCATACCTGCTCATCAGTACCAGATTTGTGATATACTTGATAAACTTGGGGATATGCCTTTATTATATTCAGGGTGTCAAACGAATCTCATTATATTTAGTCTATATTGTTGTCTATGTGAAGATAAAATTAGGGTTAGAGTCCTTGGAGTGCCACATGTATTTGTTGATTTCATTAATTGAGTTTAGAAGTGAAGTTGGTTGGTGAAAAAATATAATTTATAGTTCAAATTATGTCACGAGTCTATTATTTTAAGTCTATTATTGTGTATGTGAAGATAAAATTATGGTTTATAGTTCAAATTATGTCGTTGGAATTGATAAAATGGCCAAAACATTGCTATAGCCTGTTAATTTTCCTGTATTCGTTCTCATATATTCATTCAAGTCTTCAAACAAAATTGCTCCGTCTTGACACCCTGTTTCATATTCGGCACATCGTTATTTACCAGTTCATTTTCCTGTCTCCTGAATTATGAAGAAATATAATCATCTTTGCATATAAAAAACATGTTGCATTAATTTCACTTTTTATATAATTTATGTAGTGTTGTTGTCTGTGTATGTGTCTGGGTCTCTGGGTATAATCTGAGCAAAATCAAATGACTCTAAAAGGTTGATCATTTCCACTTCATATGAGCAACTTACAAGATGAATGAAAAGATCTTGCACTAGGTAGATATATAGTCAGATATTTATATTCAATTCTACAAACTAATGGTGCTAAAGGTTTCCACGCATTACAAGTACCGTACCACGTTCAGTAAAATATTCTTGCAAATCTATATTCTGTTTCATTTTAGCTGGTGAATAAATTGAATCCCACGTTACTTAATGGAAAAATATGAAACTACCATGTCTCTGCATCAAATTGAATCCCTTACCTGCTAATTTCTCGATAGTTAACCCACTGGACCCTAGCGACGCACGTGATGCGTCGGCAATGCATGTAACGCTAAACCCCAGCACCGTATAGGGTGCGTTTAAATTAATTACTCCGGTTCTATGGCACCTAAAGGGCTCAGATTTGTATGGGAACGGTGTAAGTATCCCACACAACAATGCCGATGATTGAAAACCCTCTAAGTCCAGCCGCATGCGCGTGAGCACGCAAAAATGTGTTTTTGCATGTTTTTGCCTACCCATTTCCCCATGTTAATTCCGAATTTTGGGTGCCCCGTAGGACCCCTTAACCCGTACAGCCCCAGCGACGCGCCTGACGCGTCGGCGATGTATGTAACGCACAGCCCCAGAGACGCGCCTGGCGCGTCACCCTAATTGCGCCGACCGTAACCTCAGCTGTAGCCACTCAAGAGGGCTCAGATTTGTATGGGAACTGTGTACGTATCCCACGCAACCGTGCCGATGGTTGAAAACTCTCAAAGTCCACGTGTGTGCGTGTGAGCGCGCAAAAACCTGTTTTTTTGGGGTAATTGCCTTCAATTTTTTACTCTTGTATAATACGTTTTCGGGGGCTCTGTAGGACCATTCTTTAAGCTTTTTGAGCGGTTTTTCGTGGTTTTTCCTTCATTCCTAAACCATTCGCTATTGTTTCTGGAATAAAAAAAAAATTGAAAACCGGCCGGGTTCTGGTGAACAAACATTACAAAACTAGCCGGGGCTGGACGGGTTAATGACCTAGGGGATCGGTTTTTTGTGGGTTTTCCTTCATTTCTAACTCATTCCAGGTGTTTTCTGGAAAACAAAAATGGTTTGACAACCTGCTGGTCCTGGGGTGTACATTTATATTATATTGCCTGGGGCTCAGTGGGTTAATGGAAATATATGAAACTACTATATCTCTGCATCAAATTGAATCCCTTAGCTGCTAATTTATCGATACTCAATGGAAAAATATGAAACTACTATGTCTCTGCATCATATTAAGACCAAGTGTGTAAAATTAGCACCATATTTCACAACAAAATCTTCAAAACAACTCTACTATGACCAAGTTTATATAATTACCACCATATTTCACAATAACTGAGAAATCTTGATGGGAACTTTGCAATTTTCCGCCAGTTGAAAAGAAACAGAGTATAGTGCTGATTAATAGCGAGAGAATGACTAAGAGGGTGTACGAGAGCGAGGTGGAAGGACAGAGGGAGAGGTAAACCGAAAGACAGGTGGAAGGATGGAGTGAGGAAGTATATGGATGAAGGTGGAAGGATGGAGTGAGGAAGTATATGGATGAAGGTGGTGCTGGTTGGGAGGAGGGACGTCGACTGACTGGGGACAGAGGTGCAGAGGATGCGGTTCGTTCGTGGCCACCCCTTCGGGGATCACGGCGCCAGGCAATAGATAGATAGAATATTTTTTGTTGAACGCAATTTTGACATTGCAGAATAGATATAACTAAATTGATCAGAGTTTAGCATATTTATGTATCGACAATAACTCATTTGAACATCCAGTGGTTGTTCATAAGTATACATCAAATTATTAAAAGCCATATTTAATTAAACATTCAGAAAATAAATATACATCAAATTATTAAAAGCCATATTTAATTAAAAATTCAGAAAATAAATATACATCAAATTAATAAATGCCATATTTAATTAAAAATTCAGAAAATAATTATACATCAAATTAATAAATGCCTTATTTAATTAAAAATTCAGAAAATAAATATACATCAAATTAATAAATGCCTTATTTAATTTAAAATTCAGAAAATACGTATACATCAAATTAATAAAAGCAACATTTAATTCAAAATTCAGAAAACAAATATCAATAGTAGAAGAGAAAGATAATCAAGAAGAAGTATCCATCAAATAAATAAAAGCCATATTTAATTCAAAATTCAGAAAATATGTATACGTGAAATTAATAAAGACTTATTTAATTAAAAAAACAAACAAATATTAATAGTAGAAGGGAAACAAAATCTAGAAGTGAGTCAAAAGTGCAATTTCCATGTATCTTCATTTACACAAACTGACCCGACTTGTGTGCCAATCTTAGATAAAAAAAAAAATCCATCCACTAATTAATTAAGAATCGAGTTAACCCACTGAGCCCCAGCGACGCAGCGTTTGCGTCAGCAATGTATGTAACGCTAAACCCCAGCGACGCAACAGTTGCGTCAGTGTTACTCCGGTCCCAATTACTTCGGTCCTATGGCACCTAGAGGGCTCAGATTTGTATGGGAACTGTGTAAGTATCCCACGCACCCATGCCAATGGTTGAAAACTCTCAAAGTCCAACCGAGTGCACGTGAGCGTGCAAAAACATGTTTTTTGGGGTTAATTGCCTTCAATTTTTTACTCTTGTAAAATCCGTTTTCGGGGGCTCCGTAGGACCATTTTTTGAGCTTTTTGATCGGTTTTTTGTGGTTTTTCCTTCATTCCTAACCCATTCGCTATTGTTTCTGGAAAAGAAAAAAAAATCAAAACCGGCTGGTCCCTGGTGGTACATTTATAAATAACTAGCTGGGGCTCAGTGGGTTAAGAGATAAGCGAGCGATAGTTGAATAGTTAACATTTAGCTTAAGGGAGCCCACCTCATTTTTTGTTTTCTCTCTCTCTTCCTCTCTCTCTCTCTGGGTTGTATCCATTCAGCCTACTGTTTTAAGACGTGTATCCCAATCCAGGTGTCGATTTTTTCCTGGCCAGCATATTTAAAAATAAACAAAAATTGACAGCAGGCTAAATTTGTAAATTTTTCGATAGAAACATTTGTCCGGCGAAGTCGGATTTATTCATACAATGCTGGCTCGGATCGACACCTGGATGGGGATAAACGTCTGAAGAAAAAAAAAAGGCCGAATGGGGCTGAATGGATACAAGCCAGAGAAAGAGAGAAAAGGAGAGAACAAAAGCAGGTGACCCCCCCCCTTGAGGACAAGTGACACACCCACACACACACACACACATATACACAGAAACACACACATAAACACCAACACACACACACTGACTCACTCTCTCTCACACACACACACAGAAACACCTACACTCACCCACCCCCACACACACACAGAAACACCTACTCACCCACCCCCACACACACACACACTGACTCACTCTCTCACACACACACAGAAACACCTACACTCACCCCCCCCCCCTCCCACACACACACATACACACACTGACTCACTCTCTCTCACACACACAGAAACAACCTACACTCACCCCCCCCCCCCACACACTGACTCACTCTCTCTCACACACACAGAAACACCTACACTCACCCCCCCCCCCCCCCACATGACTCACTCTCTCTCACACACACAGAAACACCTACACTCACCCCCCCCCCCCACACACGGACTCACTCTCTCTCACACACACAGACACACCTACACCCCCCCCCCCCCCCCACACACTGACTCACTCTCTCTCACACACACAGAAACACCTACACTCACCCCCCCCCCCCCCCACACACTGACTCACTCTCTCACACACACACACAGAAACACCTACACTCACCCCCCCCCCCCCACACACTGACTCACTCTCTCTCACACACACAGAAACACCAACACCCACCCCCCCCCCCACACACTGACTCACTCTCTCACACACACACACAGAAACACCTACACTCACCCCCCCCCCCCCACACACTGATCCACTCTCTCACACACACACAGAAACACCTACACCCCCCCCCCCCCCCCACACACACTGACTCACTCTCTCTCACACACACAGAAACACCTACACTCACCCACCCACACACGAGAGGTTGGAGGTGTGCTATATTCTGTTCATAATAACTAGGCCAAAATTCTTGGTCCTTAACCCCTTCTGTAGGTCATATATTGTTTTAGTATCCTCGCTAGACCTCCATCAAGCTTAGAAAAACACTCCCTAGACCTCCATCAAGCTTAGAAAAACACTCCCTAGACCTCCATCAAGCTTAGAAAAACACTCCCTAGATCTCCTTTCAAGATATATTTGTACATTTTTCGGTCTATTTAATATGAGTCTAGCTATATTTAGACGATTTTGTGCAGCTTAAGAAGGATGTGTGGTGTATTTTTTTCTGGAACCCTTTCTCCCCCATGTTTAGCCCCATTGCCTTTGAGATTCTAAGAACTTTCGCCCATTTATGTCAATATTAAAACTTTTCAGGTCATTTAGGTGTCGATTTTTTACTGGCGAGCGACAGCGAGCCTGAAATTTAAGAGGAACCGGCCTTCGGCCGAGAAATTTTTCTACCGAAAAATTTACAAATTTATCTTGAAAGGGGGTCAAGAGGGTGTAATTTTAAGCTTGATGGAGGTCTAGGGAACAAACTAAAAACCTCCCCTTAAGGAAGGATGTGTGGTGTCTATTTAATTAAAATGTAAAACTTGCAAACTAAACAAACCAAAATTGGGACAAGGACAATATAAAGTCAAATTAAATTATCAAAATCGCTATGTGGAAACAACGCTTACTAAAATGAAAATTATTAAATAAAAGAACACAATCCACCACATAGGGTGTACATCACTACATGAGCAAGTTAATCTGTTTCCCAAGCAAACCAATATGAGTCTAGCTATATTTAGACGATTTTGTGCAGCTTAAGAAGGAGGTGTGGTGTTAACAAAGGTGGAGTGAGATAGTTCGCAGCCATTTTAATTGCTGGAGACCCCTTTGCAACTGAATAAAATCGTCTAACAGTAGCCAAAATTAACTTACAAAGACGCAGTCGGTAAAACACGGATTAACCTCGATAACTAAAAAAAAAAGACTTAGAGTAATCGAGTTCATATTTCTACCATTTGGGAAGAGTCAGCCAGGGAATAGGTGTGGAAATATACAGCCCATTTACTCCAGCCCTTTATGAGTTAATCAGGGAGGAGGTGTGGACATGTACAGCCCATTTACTCCAGCCCTTTATGAGTGAATGAGTCAATCAGGGAGGAGGTGTGGACATGTACAGCCCATTTACTCCAGCCCTTTATGAGTCAATCAGGGAGGAGGTGTGGACATGTACAGCCCATTTACTCCAGCCCTTTATGGGGAGGAGGTGTGGACATGTACAGCCCATTTACTCCAGCCCTTTATGAGTTACAGAGACGTATAGAGAGTTCACGATTTCAGCCCAACCTAGAATGAACGGACACAAGATTTTTTTTTTTTTTTTTTTTTTCCAGCCGGTGGTCAAAATGGAATCCCTTATTAGTAGCCGATTTCACGAGCCGTCATGGAAATATATGAACCTACCATGGCTGTGGGTCGTATTAACTACCATGGCTGTGGGTCGTATTAACTACCATGGCTGTGGGTCGTATTAACTACCATGGCTGTGGGTCGTATTAACTACCATGGCTGTGGGTCGTATTAACTACCATGGCTGTGGGTCGTATTAACTACCATGGCTGTGGGTCGTATTAACTACCATGGCTGTGGGTCGTATTAACTACCATGGCTGTGGGTCGTATTAACTACCATGGCTGTGGGTCGTATTAACTACCATGGCTGTGGGTCGTATTAACTACCATGGCTGTGGGTCGTATCAACTACCATGGCTGTGGGTCGTATTAACTACCATGGCTGTGGGTCGTATTAACTACCATGGCTGTGGGTCGTATTAACTACCATGGCTGTGGGTCGTATTAACTACCATGGCTGTGGGTCGTATTAACTACCATGGCTGTGGGTCGTATTAACTACCATGGCTGTGGGTCGTATTAACTACCATGGCTGTGGGTCGTATTAAGGGGGGGAGATTATTTCCACCTGGAGGATTTTTTTCTGGACCCCTTTCTCCCTCATGTTTAACCCCATTGCTTTTGAGATTTTAAGACGTTCGCCCCATTAGTTTGGCGATTTTAAGAACCCTCGCCCCATTTCTGTCAATTTTAAAACCATTCGTGCCATTTAGGTGTCGATTTTTCCTGGCGAGCGATAGCGAGCCTGTAATTTAAGGGGAACCGGCCTTCGGCCGGGAAATTTTTCTACCGAAAAATGTACAAATTTATCTTGAAAGGGGGTCTAGGGGGAGTAATTTTAAGCTTGATGGAAGTCTAGGGAATCAACTAAAAACCTCCCCTTAATGCCAAGTTTTCATCATTAACATCCTATTTCGCTACAAAATCTACCTTATAGCTGAGTAACAAAGGTAGAAATATGGCAATTTACCCTTGGCTGGAAATAAAATAGACTACAAATCCATTTTCTATGCATAAGTGTTGTTCTTTAAGGGGGGATGGGCCGGTTTCCTGGACCACTTTCTCCCTCGTGTTTAGCCCCATTAGTTTTCAGATGCTAAGGTGTTTGCCCCCATTAGTTAGTCGATTTTAAGACCTTTCGCCCCATATCTTCGTCAATATTTAGACCTTTCGTGCAATTTAGGTGTCGATTTTTTCCTGGCGAGCGACGGCAAGCCTGTAATTTTAAGAGTAACCGTCCTTTGACCGGACCATTTTTCTACCGAAAAATTTACAAATTTATCTTGAAGGGGGGTCTAGGGGGTGTTTTTCTAAGCTTGATGGAGGTCTAGCGAGGAAACTAAAAAATAAATGAATACATGAATTAATAGACCAAAAAAAAAAAAAACGGCCACTAGCTCCTTAACCCTTTCGTTGCGGGTGACGTTCTGGAACGTCCTGGCAAGTTACAGCAATTTCCAGGCTTTAAAAGCCTGTAAAAAACGTAAAAATCGAGTGTCAGTGGGCGGGAGCGTGAGGGGCCCACCTCCGACCCTCAGAGCACCGAGCGGCTCACTGAGGTAGACTGTCTCTCGCGCGGGTCTCTCTCTCTGTCTCTCTCTGTCTCTCTCTGTCTCTCTCTCTCTCTCTCTCTCTCTCTCTCTCTCTCTCTCTCTCTCTCTCTCTCTCTCTCTCTCACACAACAGTGTAGCCAAGCGAGCGAGTGCTACCAAATAGCGGGTTTCCCGCGTTTCACTGGCACCGCTGGGGGTGAACCAGACCACGTACGGGGCCCATTCTGGTCTCATTTTGAAGCTATTTTCGCCTAGTTTTCGGCAGAATACACTTCATTTAATGCAGATGCTTGATTTATCATTCAGGAGTGCCTGAATATGCCCTAAATAGCCCAAACATAGCCGCAGCAAAAGAGGTAAAAATACATTAGGTTAGTGATAATGAGTAGCCTACCCTAGGAAGGTTGTGAGATTAGGTTTCATAAAGTGACAATAACTGTTAACCCTTTGAGTACCGGCGACGTGTTTATAATTATATTCTAGCTATATTTAGACGATATTATGGAGCCTCGGAAGGATCTGTGGTAGTTAAAAGGGTTCGTTGAGATAGCTTGAAGCCTTATTATTGCTAGAGGTCCTTCCTAAGCTGAATATAATCGTCTAATAGTTACCCGAATATGAGGAAAATTACGTCACCGGTACAGAAAGGGTTAAGCATATATTTACTAATGCTTCAGTGTCTTAAGGGGAGATTTTCCCTTCAAGGTTGTATTTCTGGACCCCCTTCTCCCTCATGTTTAGCATATTAAGTTTGAGACTTTGAGACGCTCGTTCCATTAGTTTGTCGATTTTAAGACCTTTCGCCCCATTTGTTTGTCAATATTAAGACCTTTCGTGCCATTTAGGTGTCATTTTTTCCCTGGCGAGCGATAGCGAGCCTGTAATATTAGAAGGAACCGGCCTTCGGCCGGGAAATTTAAAAATCTAATTTATCTTGAAAGGGGTTCTAGGGGGTGTTTTTTGTTTAAACTTGATGGAAGTCTAGCGAGGAAACTAAAAAATATGCTAATATATTAATACATAGACCAAAAACCAAGCAATACCCCCATAAGCTGTGAGATTAAGTTTGATTAAGGGGAGATCTCCACTTGAGGGATTTTTTTCTTGACCCCTTTCTCCCTCATGTTTAGCCCCATTGCTTTTGATATTATAAAACGTTTGCCCCATTAGTTTAGCGATTTTAAGAACTTTCACCCCATATTAAGACCTTTCGTGCAATTCAGGTGTCGATTTTATCCTGGCGAGCGATAGCGAGCCTGTAATTTAAGAGGAACCGGCTTTCAGCCGGGAAATTTTTCTACCGAAAAATGTACAAATTTATCTTGAAAGGGGGTCTAGGGGGTGTAATTTTAAGATTGATGGAATTCTAGGGAACTCCCTAAAAACCTCCCCTTAAGTGACAATTGATAAGAATATATTGAATAAGGCTTCAGTGTCTTTACGATTATCACTTCAAGGTTGTGTTTCTGGACCCCCTTCTCCCTCATGTTTAGCATATTAAACTGCAATTCAATTTGATTTCGGTTACTATTAGAGGATTTTATTCAGCTTATAAAAGGCCTCCAGCAATGAACAGACTCCCAACCATCTCACTTAACCCTTTGGACTGCCACAGATCCTTCTTAAACTGCAAACAATCGTCTACATACAGCCCGAATACAATTAAAAAGACGTCGCCGGTACATATGTCTCTAGTAATTAGATCAAGTACTAAAGTAAAAAAAAAAAAATATTTAGCCTTCTTCTTTTTTATTCGTAAATCTACTTCTTTTGGCTGCTTTATTTATTACTTTTAGTTCTATAGATTATTTAATATTTTATATTAGTTTTGAAGCTTCTTTAATTCCTACTTTAATTTTAATTTAAGGGGTTAAAGGATTGAGTCGCCAAAGTTCCATGAAAGAAGAAAAAAAAATAAAAATAAAAAAATATATATATATATATATTTTTTTTTTTTTTTTTTTTTTCCAGTGCCAAACAATTCCTTAACCCCTTCTGCACCGATGACGTCCTTTTCATTATATTCTGGCTAATATCACATGGTTTTATTCAGCTTAGGAGGGACGTCTACCACTTATAAGGCTACATACTCTCAATTAATCCTTCTAGAGTGAGTGAGTGAGTGAGTGAGTGAGTGAGTGAGTGAGTGAGAGAGAGAGAGAGAGAGAGAGAGAGAGAGAGAGAGAGAGAGAGAGAGAGAGAGAGAGAGAGAGAGAGAGAGAGAGAGAGAGAGAGAGAGAGAGAGAGAGAGAGAGAGAGACAGAGAGAGAGAGCGTGTTAAACAGATAAATAGATTAGAATATATTAACAATAGCCGTACAGTTGGCCAAATAAGTGATGTCGCGGCACCAAGTATAGATCGATCGATAGTTGGTATCAGCACTATCTAAGCATTAATTCATCGTTTCGATTGAGATATACAAACATGTTCCTATCTATACACACCCTATTCAACATCTGACAGACATTAATACAGCACACACCGACCAGAATCTCATAAGAATTAGTTTATATATATATATTTTTTTTTAGTTGCCTCCCTAGACCTCCCTCAACTTGTAAAAACACCCCCTAGACCTCCCCTTCAAGATAAGTTTGTACATTTTTCGGTAGAGAAAGCCTCTTAAATTACAGGCTAACTAATGTTCGCCAGGTAAAAACAAATCAACACCTAAATGGCACTAAAGGTCCTAAAATTGACAGAAATGGGGCGAAAGTTTTTAAACCTACCAAACTAGCCTAATGGGGGGAACGTTTTAATGGGGGGAACGTTTTAATGGGGCGAACGTTAAAATGGGAGGAACGTTTTAAAATGGGAGGAACGTTTTAAAATGGGAGGAACGTTTTAAAATATCAAAAGCAATGGGGCAAAACATGAGGGAGAAAGGGGTCCCTCAAGTGGAAGTCTCCCATTAACCCCTTCTGTACCGGGATAATACTTATAACTTTATTCTGGTTACTTATTACACGATTTGATTCAGTTTAAGGGGAGATTTCCACCTGGAGGATTTTTTTTCTGAACCTCTTTCTCCCTCATGTTTAGCCCCATTGTTTTTGAGATTTTAAGACGTTCGCCCTAGTATTTTTGACATTTTAAGACATTTTGCCCCATTTCTGTCAATTTTAAGACCTTTCGTGCCATTAAGGTGTCGATTTTTTCCTGGCGAGCGATAGCGAGCCTGTAATTTAAGAGCAACCGGCCTCTGGCCGGGAAATTTTTCAACCGAAAAATTTACAAATTTATCTTGAAAGGGGGTCTACGGGGTGTAATTTTAAGCTTGATGAAAACGTAGGGAACAAACTAAATACCTCCCCTTAACAAACTAAATACCTCCCCTTAAGATGGGTCTCCAGTAATTAAGAGGATTCAAACTATCTCACTTAACCCTTTCACGCATTTATGACGCAGAGATTGCCAGATTAGCAATACGAAATAGAGCTCTCTCACTCTTATAATTACCTCTCCAAAATTAGTGTTCTGCCCACAGCTAACTCAAAGACAACTGCAGAGGTTGAAGTAACTAAACTAAAGGTTTCTAAATTCCCCTGATGGTAACAAAGGCTTTAAAGTATCCCCAATAGGCTCAACACAGCTAACTCAAAGACAACTGCAGAGGTTGAAGTAACTAAACTAAAGGTTTCTAAATGCCCCTGATGGTAACAAAGGCTTTAAAGTATCCCCAATAGGCTCAACACAGCTAACTCAAAGACAACTGCAGAGGTTGAAGTAACTAAACTAAAGGTTTCTAAATTCCCCTGATGGTAACAAAGGCTTTAAAGTATCCCCAATAGGCTCAACACAGCTAACTCAAAGACAACTGCAGAGGTTGAAGTAACTAAACTAAAGGTTTCTAAATACCCCTGATGGTAACAAAGTCTTTAAAGTATCCCCAATAGGCTCAACACAGCTAACTCAAAGACAACTGCAGACGTTGAAGTAACTAAACTAAAGGTTTCTAAATTCCCCTGATGGTAACAAAGTCTTTAAAGTATCCCCAATAGGCTCAACACAGCTAACTCAAAGACAACTGCAGACGTTGAAGTAACTAAACTAAAGGTTTCTAAATACCCCTGATGGTAACAAAGGCTTTAAAGTATCCCCAATAGGCTCAAAATCGCGTCATATGTCGGAGAGAGTTAATTAGCATCGAAAGAGAACAATATATAGACTGAAAAAGCGGAATTGTTATATAATTATTAGCGAATTTGAAGGTTGCTCAAACTTGGGCCAAAATAATATATTAAGGGGACAGCGGTAATTTTTGGGAGTCCATTTATTTATATAATTATTCATTTATTTTGTAGTTTCCTCCCTAGACTTTCATCAAGGTTAAAAAAAAAAAAACAAAAAAAAACACTCTCTAGACCCCCCTTAAAGATAAATTTGTACATTTTTCGATAGAAATATATTTCTCCTAAAATTGCAGGCTCGCAATCGCTCGCCAGGAAAAAATCGACACCTACATGACACGAAAGTATTTTGATATTGCTATAGAAATGGGACGAAAGGTTTAAAAATCGACAAACTAATGGGGCAAACGTCTATAACTATCTGAAAACTAATGGGGGTCAAACATGAGGGAGAAGGGGGTCCAGAAAAACGAACCATGTCCCCCTTAAGATACCAGGATTTAAAAAACTTTGAGTTCGTGCCATTTAGGTGTCGATTTTCTCGCGAGCCCGGGAAATTTTTCTAACGAAGAATTATAAATGTATCTTGAAAGGGGTGGGGGGTGGGGGGGTAGGGGGGGGGGTCTAGGAAGTGTTATTTAAGGGGAGGTTTTTAGTTTGGTCCCTAGATATCCATCAAGCTTAAGATTACACCCCCTTGAGCCCCTTTCAAGATAAATTTGTAAATTTTTCGGTAGAAAAATGTCCCGGCTGAAAGCCGGTTCCTCTTAAATTACAGGCTCGCTATCGCTCGCCAGGATAAAATCGACACCTAAATGGCATGAAAGGTCTTAAAATTGACAGAAATGGGTTGAAAGTTCTTAAAATCGTCAAAATAATGGGGCAAACGTCTCAAAATTAGAAAAACAATGACGCTAAACATGAGGGAGAAAGGAGTCAAGAAAAAAATCCCTCAAGTGGAAATCTCCCCTTAAGGTTGATGGAGGTATAGCGAGGAAACTAAAAGATACATGAATATATAAATGACTAGACCCAAAGAATAACCCTGTCCCCTTAAACTTGTGACTATTTAATGTACTTTTGTCTTACTGTTGAAAGCACATAACCCAATACTGTATATATATATATATATATATATATATATATATATATATATATATATATATATATACAGGAAAATCCACAAGGAAAGAAGAAATATACAGGAAAATCCACAAGGAAAGAAGAAAAACACGGAGTCCCAAGCGCTTTCGTGTATCATTACATCTTCAGGGGAGGTTAGACAGAGAACTTTCCTTGTGAATTTTCCTGCATCTGTTGGTTCACGTGTTGCTGTGACTTTATTGCATATATATATATATATACAGAGCGGCCGCAAAACATTTCCCCATAGGGTATTCCTAATTTCCTATATTGTTAAACCTGCATTCCTATATATTTGATCTGCATCTGTATGTGGTAACTCAGGTTCGAATCCCGGTGGACCACATACTTGCTGCAATTTCTTTGGGAGGTGTTTGGTGTTGGATTGAAAGAAATAAAAATTGATTCTTCAGCTCTCTCTCTCTCTCTCTTGCACATACACAGTAATTCCCTATGGGGAAATGTTTCGCAACCGCTCTGTATCTGTTACATATATATATATATATATATATATATATATATATATATATATATATATATATATATATATATTGCCAAATTAATGTTGTTCTTATCAATATTATCATGTTTCAAAGTGTGACTGTTTTTTGAGAAATCCACACCGTGTTTCGCACCCTGTTTGTTCAGTTGGTTTTGATTGTAATATATTGGATGTCATTATATAGACAGACAAAAAGGGCAAGGGAACGCGAAAGTGGTCCCGGACCCTAAGAATTGGAACTTTAAATGTTGTTTCTGTTTGGGGTCTGTCTCGAGTTGGTCAACGCGAAAGTGGTCCCGGACCCTGAGAATCGGAACTTTAAATGTTGTTCTGTTTGGGCTCTGTCTCGAGTCTGTGCCTGAGTATATACATACATACATATAGAATTAGCGTATTTGTTGTGATAATTTATTCTCTCTCTGTGCTACGTCCAAGCTATTAAGGGGGCCCACCTCGCTTGTTTTCTCTTTCTCTCCCTCTCTCTTTGGGTTGTATCCATTCGGCCCCATTCATCCTACTGTTTTAAGACGTTTAGTCCTTATCCAGGTGTCAATATTTTCCTGGTGAGCGGTAGCGAGCCAGCATATATATGTTTTTGTTTTGAGAGCAAGCTAAATTTGTACATTTTTCGATAGAAAAATGTCTCCGGCGAAGCCGGATTTCACCATCTGGCTCGGAAGATATCGACACCTGGATGGGGATAAACGTCTTAAAGAGTTGGCTGAAAGGGGGGCGAATGGATACAAGCCAGAGAAAGCGAGAAAAGGAGAGAAAGATTACAAAAAAGCAGGTGAGCTCCCTGAATGTAATATTGTCTCTGTATTATGCCAACAAGCAAAAACACTATCTTAGCAATCACGCGTTTTGTATTTAGTGAGATTATTGGTCTTAAATGGGGGAAGATGGGGTCGTTTTTTTGGTCCCCTTTCTCCCTCGTGTTTAGCCCCATTGCTTTTGAGATTTTAAGACGTTTGCCCCATGATTTTAAGAACGTTCGCCCGATTTCTGTCCATTTTAAGACCTTTCGTACCATTTAGGTGTCGATTTTTTCCTGGCGAGCGATAGCGAGCCTGTAATCTAAGAGGAACCGGCCTTTGGCCGGGACATTTTTCTACCGAAAAATGTACACATTTATCTTGAAAGGGGGTCAAGGGGGTTTAATTTTAAGCTTGATGGAGGTTTAGGGAATAAACTAAATACCTCCCCTTAACACACAACACTGAATCTGATGTCCTTGTCTCTTCTGAGGAGGTGGTAATCTTAGTCAAAAATACTAAATGGTGCCTTTGTGATAAAGCTCTGCATAAAGAATTACCGCAATATTAAGTAATATTTATAATATAACATACGAACCATTAGCAACACGTATCTTGGGTTAACCCTTTGAGTACCAGCGACGTGTGTTATATAATAGGCTGGCTATAGCTTAGACATAATGCAGCTTAGGAAGGATCGCGGGGTTTGTTACAAGGGTTGGCCGAGATCGTCTGAAGCCTTTATTATGGCTAGAGGTCCTTCCTAAGCTAAATATAATCGTCTAATACTTGCCAGAATATGATGAAAAGGACGTCCCCGGTACTGAAGGGGTTAATTTGATATATTTTATGTGTTTTATATTCCCGTAAGTGGTTTAAGGGGAGATCTCCACTGGAGGAATTTTTTTTCTTGACTCCTTTCTCCCTCATGTTTAGCCCCATTGTTTTTCTAATTTTAAGACGTTCGCCCCATTATGTTGACGATTTTAAGAACTTTCGACCCATTTCTGTCAATTTTAAGACCTTTCGTGCCATTTAGGTGTCGATTTTATCCTGGCGAGCGATAGCGAGCCTGTTATTTAAGAGGAACCGGCTTTCAGCCGGGACATTTTTCTACCGAAAAATGTACAAATTTATCTTGAAAGGGGGGTCAAGGGGGTGTAATTTCAAGCTTGATGGAAGTCTAGGAAACACACTAAAAACCTCCCCTTA
Source organism: Paralithodes platypus (assembly GCA_032716605.1). NCBI lineage: Eukaryota > Metazoa > Arthropoda > Malacostraca > Decapoda > Lithodidae > Paralithodes > Paralithodes platypus. Next base: position 2,055,975 of record CM064512.1, read on the forward strand.
ATGAGTACGAAACAAAAATCTACATAAATCCATCCTCAGAAAAATTGATAAGAGTTTGATTTATAAGCTGGAATCGAACCTCCGACATTCAGAACGAGTGGCCAAGCTTTTAATCACGACGTGGTGTAGTGGATTGAAAGCTTGACAACTCGGTCTGAATGTCGGAGGTTCGGGTCCGACTGGGAGTATATAAACAGTTGTGTAGTGGATTGAAAGCTTGACAACTCGGTCTGAATGTCGGAGGTTCGAGTCCGACTGGGAGTATATAAACAGTTGTGTAGCGGATTGAAAGCTTGACAACTCGGTCTGAATGTCGGAGGTTCGGGTCCGACTGGGAGTATATAAACAGTTGTGTAGTGGATTGCAAGCTAGACAACTCGTTCTGAATGTCGGAGGTTCGAGTCCGACAAGGAGTATATAAACAGTTGTGTAGCGGATTGAAAGCTTGACAACTCGGTCTGAATGTCGGAGGTTCGGGTCCGACAGGGAGTATATAAACAGTTGTGTAGCGGATTGAAAGCTTGACAACTCGGTCTGAATGTCGGAGGTTCGGGTCCGACAGGGAGTATATAAACAGTTGTGTAGTGGATTGAAAGCTTGACAACTCGGTCTGAATGTCGGAGGTTCGAGTCCGACTGGGAGTATATAAACAGTTGTGTAGTGGATTGAAAGCTTGACAACTCGTTCTGAATGTCGGAGGTTCGGGTCCGACTGGGAGTATATAAACAGTTGTGTAGTGGATTGAAAGCTTGACAACTCGGTCTGAATGTCGGAGGTTCGAGTCCGACTGGGAGTATATAAACAGTTGTGTAGTGGATTGAAAGCTTGACAACTCGTTCTGAATGTCGGAGGTTCGAGTCCGACTGGGAGTATATAAACAGTTATGTCTACCAGTTTTGCTATACAACCTGGATTTGTTATTTTCCACGCCTACATTTCGCAGTGAACAATCTGTTCCATATATTAAGTGTTTGGAAGCTATTGAAAGGTAGTGAGAGGATACTATAATTAGGTGACAGGTCAGTTGAACCAGTGCCACTTTAACCAGTGCTACCTCAACCAGTGGCCACTTCAACCAGTGACCATTTCAACCAGTGACTATTTTAACCAGTAGGTTAGGTTAGGTTAGGTTAGGTTAGGTTACTGGTTAAAATGGTCATTGGTTGAAATGGCCACTGGTTGAAGTGGCACTGATTGAAGTGGCCACTGGTTGAGTTAGCACTGGTTAAAGTGGCACTGGTTGAAGTGGCACTGATTGAAGTGGCCACTGGTTGAGTTAGCACTGGTTAAAGTGGCACTGGTTGAAGTGGCACTGGTTGAAGTGGCACTGGTTGAAGTGGCACTGGTTGAAGTGGCACTGGTTTAACTGACATGGAACCCTATAATTATTATGCCATCCATATCACGTGTCGCTCATCAATGTTCCAGATCAGTGTATTGTTATTGTCTTTGTTATAGGGTGTCAAACCAGAGCAATTTGGTTCCAAGACTTGAATAAATATGAAAAGTAATTAAGTAACACCCCGTTCTTAACATTAATCATCAATTACAAACCCCAATGCACTTGAATACACTAGAATTAACATGATATAGCATTGTTTTGGCCCCATTATCACTTCCAAAGACAAATTGAACTATAAAACCATATTTTTTTTTCGAAGGCTTGAATTAACATGAAAAGTAATTCCTATGTGTTTTCACCAACCCACCAATTAATTTACAAATAACCCCAACTAATAAAATCAATTAAAAAAGTAATACCCGAAAATAAACATAACATAGCATTGTGTTGGCTATTTTACCACTTCCAAAGACATCATTTGAACTATAAACCATAATTTGATCTTTACATATGGATAAAAAAAAACACCATCTGAGGAGGAGCACTTTATTGGCAACGTTTCGCAGATAGCTTCATCAAGCTATCTGCGAAACGTTGTCAATAAAGTGCTCTTCCTCAGATGGTGTTTTGTATCCATTCTGCCTACTTTTCAAGGTCTCCCTCGATATAGGATTGGGTTACGTTCTTGAAAACCCGATTGTAAATAGAAAAATCGTATAAGGAACCCTAAAGTGAATGGGGTAAATGGGCATGCGTACTAGGACCAGCCAAAACCCAAACCCCTGAAAACCTATAATAATATCGTATAAATCGGGGCATTTGGATAGTTAGGGAGACGTGTGCAAAAATAAAGAATACAAATAATGGACTAGGCTTTCGTTTGACACCCTGTCTTGTTGTGTCTTCAGTGTCAGAGCGTATGGTCCTCCCGGGATTCGAACTCGGGACACCACAGAGCCACTTCCAATACTAATAGTCCCTCACAGGAAGTCTCGCACTCTCCGGGACAATACATACAACCACGGAGGGGGCTAGAACTTCTGTGCACGACTGTACAGCCAGATTCAAAAGGTCGACGATAGCCTTGATGCCAAACAGTGACCATTCCTAACAACAACATATTTAGAGGAGGTTTATAGCTTGCTCCCTAGACCTCTATCATGCTATAAAAACACTCCCGAAACACCCCTTCGAGATAAATTTGAAAACATTTCTACAGAAAATTGTCCGGGCAAAACGCATGGACTTTTGCTCGCCAGGAAAAATTGACACCTAAATGGCAAGAAAAGTCTTAAAATCGCCAAACTAATGCGGCCAATGTCTTTTAAAACCTCAAAACTAATGGTGCTTAACCTGAGGGAGAAGGGGGTCCATAAAGCCCCAGGGAGGGACAGAACTAATGTACACAACTGTACGCAGGGGAGATTTATATATTTATTTATAGTTTTTTTAAAGTTTCCTCCATAGACTTCCATCAAGCTCAAACACCCCCTTAGATAAAACTGTCCTCCTAGATTGCAGGCTCTCTGTCGCTCGCTAGGAAAGAATCGAATCCTAAATGGCACGAAAGGTCTAAACATTGCCAAGCTAATGGGGCGAATAAACTTGGTGCCAAATCCTGAACATTGCAAAGAGAAACTCATTATATATTTTTTTCTGGACCCCCTTCTCCCTCAGGCTTAGCCCCATAAATTTTGAGATATTCAAATAAACTATATTGAACTTGGGAAATTTTGTTTTAGTTTGCCCTTAACTCCTGAAGTTTTCTGTAGACTGCACATAGAAGAAATTGATTATGATGGATAACTTAAATAGATTTGCCCAGAATTTAATAGGCATTTTTAGTGACATATAACTGATAACCATGAACCTGAAAGTGATAAGATGTTTACCCCATTGGTTTTGTAATTTTAAAGCCTTCCACCCCATCAAGATCTTTCGTACCATTTAGGTCATATAATTTTTTGTTCCTGGCAAGCTAAACCAAGCCAGCAATTTAGTAGGAACCAGCCTTTGGGCAGTGCATTTTGTACCAAAGAATTTACAAATGTATCTCGAAGAAGGGACTTAGGATTATTTCTGTAAGATTGATAGATATTTAGTGAGGAAACTAGAAAAACAAACAAATAATTAAATATACAAATATAAAAACAAGGGAGTATTTCTGTAAGATTGATAAGATATTTAGGGAGGAAACAAGAAAAACAAACAAATAATTAAATATACAAATAGGGCCTATATAAAAAAAACACCAATTGACCACTTGCGAGTTTCAGGCTATAAGGAAGTTAGAGCCGTAGCCATCGATATTTAACAGAATGTACAGCTAAAATACGGTCGTAGTATATTTATAAAACACGTTAAATCAAATTCAACATACTTTCTACCCATCAGAAGCCTATATTTATTATTATTTATTATTTATTATTATTGTATTTATGTATAAGGGGAGATGGGTCGCTTTTCTGGGCCCCCTTCTCCCTCACGTTTAGCCCCATTAGTTAGTCGATTTTAAGACCTTTCGCCCAATTTCTTCGTCAATATTTACACCTTTCGTGCTATTTAGGTGTCGATTTTTTCCCTGGCGAACGATAGTGAGCCTGTAATGTTGGAAGAACCGGCCTTTGGCCGCCGGGCCTTCGGCCGGGACATTTGTCTACCGAAAAATGTAAACATTTATCCAGAAGGGGGATCTAATGGACGTTTTTTTTTTTTTTTTTTTGATGGAGGTCTAGGGAGGAAACTAGAAAAATAATGAATACATGCAGAAATCCCCCAAAAAGTGAACCATCCCCCCTTAATAGCGATGTTTACGGCTCCAACTTCCTTATAGCCTGAAACTTGCAAGTGGTCAATTATCATGAAGTTGTGGCCGTACTTTTGATACTGACTGTACCTTAATTTATCGGTGGATTTCAGGTTGTGCCTTGCTTGTAAAGTTAAGATCGTTCGTTCGGCACCGGAGACGTCCTTTTTAATCCTATTCGGGACGCGATTAGACGATTTTATTCAGCTTAGGAAGGATATCTGTGGGGTAGCCAAGTGGATTAACCCCTTCTGTACCGGCGACGTCTTTTTCAGTTTATTGTAGCTATATTTAGACGATTTTGTGCAGTTTAAGAAGGATCTGTGGTAGTAAAAAGAAGTCGCCGGTACAGAAGGGGTTGATGGAGATAGTCTTCCGCCTATTTATATGTGTAGACGTCCTTCCCAAGCTGAATAATATCGTCTAATAGTTGCCAGAATGTAACAAAAAGGCCATCACAGGTACGGTTTGGGTTAAGGGAGCACACCTCGTTTTCTGTTTCTCCTTTTCTCCCTTTCTCTGGCTTGTATCCATTCGGTCCCATTCAGCCAACTGGTTTAAGACGTTTATCCCCATCCAGGTGTCGATTTCTTCCTGGCGAGCTAACGCGAGCCAGAATTGTTTGGAGAAATCCTGTTTCGCCGGAGACATTTTTCTATCGAAAAATGTACAAATTTAGCCTGCAGTAAAAAAAATGTTTTTAAAATATGCTGGCTCGCGGAAAAAAATAACACCTGGATGGGGATAAGTCTTAAAACAGTAGCCTGAATGGGGTCGAATGGATACAACCCCTAGAGAGAGGGAGAGAGAGAAAACAAAATCGAGGTCACCCCAAGATGACATTAGCGTGAATTATAACCGAATATGTAAAAACACTAAAAGACTTTATTTATATGATCCGCTATCATCATCAACTATTAATATGATCCGCTATCATCATCAACTATTAATATGATCCGCTATCATCATCAACTATTAATATGATCCGCTATCATCATCAACTATTACCCATTATCATGTTCACTGTGTGTTAACCCTTTGAGTGCGGTCGCGCTAATAAGTCATGTGTGTTAACCCTTTGAGTGCGGTCGCGCTAATAAGTCATGTCCCGGCTGGCATTACGTTTGGTTCGCTCTGTGCTGTATTAACCCTCTCCGACATATGACGCGATTTTGAGCCTATTAGGGATGCTTTAAAGCCTTTGTTACCATCAGGGGTATTTAGAAACCTTTAGTTTAGTTACTTCAACCTCTGCAGTTGTCTTTGAGTTAGCTGTGTTGAGCCTATTGGGGATACTTTAAAGCCTTTGTTACCATCAGGGGTATTTAGAAACCTTTAGTTTAGTTACTTCAACCTCTGCAGTTGTCTTTGAGTTAGCTGTGTTGAGCCTATTGGGGATACTTTAAAGCCAAACCTTTAGTTTAGTTACTTCACCTTTAGTTTAGTTACTTCAACCTCTGCAGTTGTCTTTGAGTTAGCTGTGTTGAGCCTATTGGGGATACTTTAAAGCCTTTGTTACCATCAGGGGTATTTAGAAACCTTTAGTTTAGTTACTTCAACCTCTGCAGTTGTCTTTGAGTTAGCTGTGTTGAGCCTATTGGGGATACTTTAAAGCCTTTGTTACCATCAGGGGTATTTAGAAACCTTTAGTTTAGTTACTTCAACCTCTGCAGTTGTCTTTGAGTTAACTGTGGGCAGAAAACTAATTTGGGAGAGGTAATTATAAGAGTGAGAGAACTCTATTTCATATTGCTAATCTGGCAACCTCTGCGTCATATGAGCGTGAAAGGGTTAACTACCACAGATCCTTTCTAAGCGACAGAAAATCGTCTAAATATAGCTAGAATAAAAACCTTAAGGGAGCCCACCTCGCTTTTGTTTTCTCTTTCTCTCCCTCTCTCTTTGGCGTGTATCCATTCGGTCACATTCAGCCTACTGTTTTAAGACGTTTACCCTCATCCAGGTGTCAATATTTTCCTGGCGAGCGGTAGCGAGCCAGAATATATATTTTTTTTTGACAGCAAGCTAAATTTGTAAATTTTTCGATAGAAAAATTTCTCCGGCGAAGCCTGATTTCTCCATACAATGCTGGCTCGCTTTCGCTCGCCAGGAAGGAATCGACACCTGGATGGGGATAAACGTCTTAAAACAGTTGGCCGAATGGGGCCCAATGGATACAACTCAGGGAAAGATAGAAAAGGAATTACAGATAAAACAAGCCGGTGACCCCCCTTAACAGACGTCGCTGGTACCGAAAGGGTTACGAACGACACCACACACTCTCACATGTATATATGAATCTCTATACACATATATATATATATATATATATATATATATATATATATATATATATATATATATATATATATATATTCTCTTTTAAACAGACGAGGTTAAAGGCAATAGCAGTTTCAGCATTCAGGATTTTATTGTTACAGCTTTCAATAGTTCTAACAATTTTCCTCTGGGGTTCAGAGATGAGGTACAACAGGTTAGCAAAATTCATGGTGGATCCAACGTTTCACAAGTAAACATCTTGCATCTTCAGGGAAGGAGAGGTAATGATTAGAATAGGGACAAAGCATCATATTTATACAAAATTCGAGGATCAAGAATAGGAAATTGTGAAACGTTGGATCACCATGAATTTTGCTAACCTGTTGTACCTCATCTCTGAACCCCAGAGGAAAATTGTTAGAACTATTGAAAGCTGTAACAATAAAATCCTGAATGCTGAAACTGCTATTGCCTTTAACCTCGTCTGTTTAAAAGAGAATCTATTACCTGGCTATACTAACATATATATATATATATATATTATATATATATATATTATATATATATATATATATATAAATATATATTATCTCGCTATACTGGGTTTACTTTCATCTGACGGTAAATTGAATTCCTTAGCAGCAAATGTATCGATACTTAATGGACAAATGTGAAACTACTATATCTGCATCAAAATGAATCCTTTGGCAGCAAATGTCTTACTTAATGGACAAATATGAAACCACCATGTCTTTGCATCACATTAACCTTTAAAGAGCGGCGCTCGACTTAAGTCGTGCACCAATTTGCAGCAAGTTAGGAGCATTATTAAGGCTTTTAAAGGGTTAAAATCGAGTGCAAATGGCCGGGAGTGCAGCAGGCCACACGTCCGACACCCAGGGCTTACCGCCACCCACTGATTCACGCTCCCTCTGTTCTCGAGAGGACGGCAGTGTTACCATTAGTGAGCATAGTGGGAAAAAATATGCCGCTATACGCTAAACTCTCATGTTGGTGGCACCACTGCATGAGAACCACGAGTGCTACGTAGCTCGTTCTGGTCTCATTTTGAAGCTTTTAGCGCCTAGTTTTTTGCTGAATACATTTCTTTTCATGCAGATACTTGATTGATCATTCAGGAGGGCCTGAATATGCCCAAAATAGCCCAAAACACCCCGCTAGACAAGGGTCAAGACCAAGTTTATATAATTAGCACCACATTTCACTACACAATCTTCAAAATAACCGAAAAATCTTGATGGAAACTTTGCAAATTTACCGTCAGTTGAAAAGAAACCGGGCATAGCCAGATATATATGTATACCGGTACATATAGCCAGATATATATGTATACCGGTACATATAGCCAGATATATATGTATACCGGTACATATAGCCAGATATATATATGTATACCGGTACATATAGCCAGATATATATGTATACCGGTACATATAGCCAGATATATATGTATAACGGTACATATAGCCAGATATATATGTATAACCGGTACATATAGCCAGATATATATGTATACCGGTACATATAGCCAGATATATATGTATACCGGTACATATAGCCAGATATATATGTATACCGGTACATATAGCCAGATATATATGTATACCGGTACATATAGCCAGATATATATGTATACCGGTACATATAGCCAGATATATATGTATACCGGTACATATAGCCAGATAAAAATGTATACGGGAACATATAGCCAGATATATATGTATAACCGGTACATATAGCCAGATATATATGTATACCGGTACATATAGCCAGATATATATGTATACCGGTACATATAGCCAGATATATATGTATACCGGTACATATAGCCAGATATATATGTATACCGGTACATATAGCCAGATATATATGTATACCGGTACATATAGCCAGATATATGTATACCGGTACATATAGCCAGATATATATGTATACCGGTACATATAGCCAGATATATATGTATACCGGTACATATAGCCAGATATATATGTATACCGGTACATATAGCCAGATATATATGTATACCGGTACATATAGCCAGATATATATGTATACCGGTACATATAGCCAGATATATATGTATACCGGTACATATAGCCAGATATATATGTATACCGGTACATATAGCCAGATATATATGTATACCGGTACATATAGCCAGATATATATGTATACCGGTACATATAGCCAGATATATATGTATACCGGTACATATAGCCAGATATATATGTATACCGGTACATATAATTATACTGTCTGTATTATCTCGCTACATAGCTTGCATCTCGTGTTAAGGGGGGTCATCGGCTTTTTGTTTATCTTTCTCTCCTTTTCTCTCTTTCCCTGGCTTGTATCCATTCGGCCCCATTCAGCCAACTGTTGTAAGACGTTTATCCCCATCCAAGTGTCGATTTCTTCCTGGCGAGCGATAGCGAGCCAGAATTGTATGGAGAAATCCGGCTTCGCCAGAGACATTTTTCTATTGAAAAATTTACAAATTTAGCTTGCTGTCAAAACAAATATATATATATATGCTGAAAATATTGACACCTGGATGGGGTAAACGTCTTAAAACCGTAGGCTGAATGGGGCCGAATGGATACAAGCCGTAGAGAGGAGGGGGAGAGAAAGAGACAAAAAGCGAGGTGGGCTCCCTTAACCCGCAGTGTGTGTTTCTCTCTCTCTCTCCTCTCAGTCGTGCTCACAGACAATTTGCTTCTATCGATGTGTTGTTTTGGTCAACCATTCTATCTATATCTTCCATTCTGTCCCTGTTTACCACAATAAACAAAGGAGAGCCGTGGTTTGACGTTTTCTATCCTGTTTGTATACAATGTTGGCCGGACTAAACTAGACTCAGTTTCTTTTCAGCGGACGATAAATTGAATCCCTTAAGGGGAGGTTTCTAGTTTGTTTCCTACTCCTCCAGCAATCTTAAAATGTCACCCCCTTGACCCCCTTTCAAGATAAATTTGTATATTTTTCGGTAGAAAAATGTCCCGGCCGAAGGCCGATTACTCTTAAATTACAGGCTCGCTATCGCTCGCCAGGATAAAATCGACACCTAAATGGCACGAAAGGTCTTAAAATTGACAGAATGGGGCGGATATTCTTAAAAATCAAACTAATGGGGCAAACGTCTTAAAATCTCAAAAGCAATGGGGCTAGACATGAGGGAGAAAGGGGTCAAGTAAAAAGTCCCTCAAGTGGAAATCTCCCCTTAACCAGTGACAAGAAATAGGGTGGTTAGTATGGAAGTGAAGAAGTCCTGGCATGACAGTGTGGTAATCCCGACACTGACTTACAGAAGCCAAGCATGGACGTTGGTGGAGAGAATCAGACCAAGAGTGAGAGGGGTGGAAATTAGTTACTTGAGAAGTGCGTGCAGAGTTACATGGAGGGATAGACAGACGAATGAGGAAGTAAGAAGGTGTGGTGTGGAGGTAGATGTGCTGGAAAGTGTGAAAAGGAACACCTTGAGATGGTTCGGCCATATGGAACGTATGGGAAGCGAGAGAATGACTAAGAGGGTGTACGAGAGCGAGGTGGAAGAACAGAGAGGGAGAGGTAAACCGAAAGAGAGGTGGAAGGATGGAGTGAAGAAATATATGGATGAAGGCGGTGCTGGTTGGGAGGAGGGGCATCGACTGACTGGAGACAGAGGTGCATGGGGGCGGTTCGTTTATGGCCACCCCTTCGGGATATCACGGCGTCAGGCAATAGATAGATAGATAGATAGATAGATAGATAGATAGATAGATAGATAGATAGCCTTTTAATGCATAGACGTCCTTCCTAAGCTGAATATAATCGTCTTACACTTGCGAGAATATAATAAAAGGGACGTCAAGGTACAGAAGGGGTTAATTAATATTCATCATGGTGTTCTCGCATTTTTCTAGCAACGATAAGGCTTCAAAACCCATCTCGACTATCAACCCTTTTAATTAAGTACCACAGATCCTTCCTAAGCTGCATAATATCGTCTAAATATAGCTAGAATAAAACATAGCAGACGTCGCTGGTACTCAAAGGGTTAATCGAAGCTCAATCTAATCCGTGAAATATTATATGAATTCAAGAAATAATAAATCTTAACCACACACGATATTATACATCAAACTACGCACTTAATCCATCAAACTACGCACTTAATCCATCAAATTCAATTAAGGGGAGATATTATCCACTTGAGGGATTCTTTTCTTGACTCCTTTCTCCCGCATGTTTAGCCCCATTGTTTTCCTAATATTACGACGTTCGCCCCATTATTTTGACGATTTTAAGAACTTTCACCCAATTTCTGTCAATTTTAAGACCTTTCGTGCCATTTAGGTGTCGATTTTATCCTGGCGAGCGATAGCGAGCCTGTAATTTAAGAGGAACCGGCTTTCAGCCGGGAAATTTTTCTACCTAAAAATGTACAAATTTATCTTGAAAGGGGCTCAAGGGGGTGTAATCTTAAGCTTGATGGATATCTACGGACCAAACTAAAATCCTCCCCTTAATATTCAATGAAAACAATACGCATTAATTATAAACCAACTACGCACAAGCTTGTTAGGAAAACAATAAAGGATAAATAACAGACAAAGAGGACTTTCTACGGAGTTAGCCTAATTATTGTTTCAGAGAAAACGAATGATTACATTGACCCATTTTCTGTGATAGCCTATTGGAAGGGAGGACTTAGTTCCTGCCAAAGCGTTGATCGCCATTCTGTCCTTAACCTAGGGAACATTTTGCGTCAGTTGCTCTGTAGGTTATGTTCGTGTCTGTATGGCCTTCAACCACTATGTGTCCTAGTGTTGGAGCTTGTACAGCGAGGAAAATAATTAATTAATTTCATATGACAGTGACTATTAATATTAAATACAAACAAAAACAGTACTACTGCCATTGTTATGAATGTAGATCACCCATTTGACAGACAGACAGACAGACAGACAGACAGACAGAGAGAGAGAGAGAGAGAGAGAGAGAGAGAGAGAGAGAGAGAGAGAGAGAGAGAGAGAGAGAGAGAGAGAGAGAGAGAGAGAGAGAGAGAGAGAGAGAGAGAGAGAGAGAGAGAGAGAGAGAGAGATAATCCTACTCCATATAGGCTTAAAATAAACTGCCTCGTTTGGGTCGGTAGTCCTGTTGCATAAATCCATGTTTTCTTGTATAATGGAGTCAAAAGGATGCTGCCTGTAACAAGTGTCTCCCCATATTTTGAAAGAATGACAGGGAACCAAATTCAAGGTATATTAGAACGAGTTTACTTGTCGAGTTCACTCTTAGGTTAGAGAGTTGGACGGAATAGGGGTAGGAATGTGTTGAAAGGAAGGTGCTACCCTTAAAACGACAGCAAACATAAAGTTTATGAACATTTCAATAAACCCAACACCTTCAACTTATATAAACCATCTTGGCTGAACCAGTCGGTGCCCCGCCCAACAACCCACAATACTCTAGGATAATTACTCTCCTTGTTTGGTGGCTCCCTATTTGGTATTTTATGATCTGCAAGTATGTGAGGGGGCTTGTTCTTTCCCTCTGTCTGTATGTCTGTCTGTCCGTCCGTCTGCCTGCCTGTCTCTCTCTCTTCTTGTTTGGCTTAACCCTATTTGGTAGTTTATGGTGTTCCAAGTATGTGAAGGGGTAGGGTAGTCTCTCTCTCTCTCTCTCTCTCTCTCTCTCTCTCTCTCTCTCTCTCTCTCTCTCTCTCTCTCTCTCTCTCTCTCTCTCGTCTGTCTGTCTGTCTGTCTGTCTGTCTGTCTGTCTGTCTGTCTATCTAGCCCATCAAACATTCGGCATGGTCTAACATACCAATATGGGTCACTAGAGAGATTCAAAGATAGATTCTCAGTTGAAATAACAAATAGATTACCGCTACTCTACAAACTCCAGTACCCAAACAACGATCAAGGGGCTAGCACTCGCTTTTTTGTGGACTCCCTTCTCCCTCATGTTTAGCATAATAGGTGTGAGGTTTTAAGACGTTCGTTCCGTTAGTTTGGCGATATTGAGACCTTTCGCCTCATTTTTTTTGTCAATATTAAGACCTTTCGTGCCCTTTAGGCGTCGATTATTTTCAGGCGAGCGAGAGAGAGCCTCTAATTTTAGAAGGGCCGGGACATATTTCTACCGAAAAATGTACACATTCATCTTGAAAGGAGGTCTAGCGGGTGGGGGTTCTAAGTTTGAAGGAGGTCTAGCGAGGAAACTCAAAATATAACAATATATATATATATAGACAAAACATATATAGACCAAAAACCAAGCAACCCTTTCAGTATGCCGTGCCGTAAGTCATATTAACCCATTCACGCTTTTATGACGCAGAGGTTGCCAGATTAACAATAAGAAATAGAGTTCTCTCACTCTTATAATTACCTCTCCAAAATTAGTTTTCTGCCCACAGCTAACTCAAAGACAACTGCAGAGGTTGAAGTAACTAAACTAAAGGTTTCTAAATACCCCTGATGGTAACAAAGTCTTTAAAGTATCCCCAATTGGCTCAACACAGCTAACTCAAAGACAACTGCAGAGGTTGAAGTAACTAAACTAAAGGTTTCTAAATACCCCTGATGGTAACAAAGGCTTTAAAGTATCCCCAATAGGCTCAACACAGCTAACTCAAAGACAACTGCAGAGGTTGAAGTAACTAAACTAAAGGTTTATAAATACCCCTGATGGTAACAAAGTCTTTAAAGTATCCCCAATAGGCTCAACACAGCTAACTCAAAGACAACTGCAGAGGTTGAAGTAACTAAACTAAAGGTTTCTAAATACCCCTGATGGTAACAAAGGCTTTAAAGTATCCCTAATAGGCTCAACACAGCTAACTCAAAGACAACTGCAGAAGGTTGAAGTAACTAAACTAAAGGTTTCTAAATACCCCTGATGGTAACAAAGCTTTAAAGTATCCCCAATAGGCTCAACACAGCTAACTCAAAGACAACTGCAGAGGTTGAAGTAACTAAACTAAAGGTTTATAAATACCCCTGATGGTAACAAAGGCTTTAAAGTATCCCCAATAGGCTCAACACAGCTAACTCAAAGACAACTGCAGAGGTTGAAGTAACTAAACTAAAGGTTTCTAAATACCCCTGATGGTAACAAAGGCTTTAAAGTATCCCCAATAGGCTCAACACAGCTCACTCAAAGACAACTGCAGAGGTTGAAGTAACTAAACTAAAGGTTTGTAAATACCCCTGATGGTAACAAAGGCTTTAAAGTATCCCCAATAGGCTCAACACAGCTAACTCAAAGACAACTGCAGAGGTTGAAGTAACTAAACTAAAGGGTTCTAAATACCCCTGATGGTAACAAAGGCTTTAAAGTATCCCCTATAGGCTCAAACACAGCTAACTCAAAGACAACTGCAGAGGTTGAAGTAACTAAACTAAAGGTTTCTAAATTACCCCTGATGGTAACAAAGGCTTTAAAGTATCCCCAATAGGCTCAACACAGCTAACTCAAAGACAACTGCAGAGGTTGAAGTAACTAAACTAAAGGTTCTAAATACCCCTGATGGTAACAAAGGCTTTAAAGTATCCCCAATAGGCTCAACACAGCTAACTCAAAGACAACTGCCAGGTTGAAGTAACTAAACTAAAGGTTTCTAAATACCCCTGATGGTAACAAAGGCTTTAAAGTATCCCCAATAGGCTCAACACAGCTAACTCAAAGACAACTGCAGAGGTTGAAGTAACTAAACTAAAGGTTTCTGAATACCCCTGATGGTAACAAAGGCTTTAAAGTATCCCCAATAGGCTCAAAATCGCGTCATATGTCGGAGAAGGTTAACAACACAAAACAATGGAATATAAACAAAGTAATACGAACGAAGTATAAAACAGAATATTATAATCAAAGCAATGTAATCTTAACAAAGCTAAATAATACAAAGTTACTTAATACAGACAAATCAAGGTAATATAAACAAAGCAAAGAAATACAAACACAGTAAAGTAATATAAAGAAAGCTAATTCATTTAAACAAAGTAATAATTCAAAGTAAAGTATGTAATAAACCAAAGTAACGTAACCAAAGCTAAGTAATATCAAACGTCACGACCTAATCATGGAGTGCAACATCCCGAGACTTAAGGGGAGGTTTTTAATGTGTTTCCTAGACTTAAGGGCAGGTTTTTAGTGTGTTTCCTAGACTTCCATCAAGCTTGGAATTACACCCCCTTGACCCCCTTTCAAGATAAATTTGTACATTTTTCGGTAGAAAAATTTCCCGGCCGAAGGCCGGTTCCTCTAAATTTACAGGCTCGCTATCGCTCGCCAGGAAAAAATCGACACCTAAATGGCACGAAAGTTCTGAAAAGTGACATAAATGGGGTGAAAGTTCTTAATATCGCCAAACTAATGGGGCGAACGTCTTAAAATCTAAACCAACAATGGGGCTAAACATGAGGGAGAAAGGGGTGAACCAAAAAATCCCTCAAGTGGAAATTTCCCCTTAATGAACGTTATCTCCTCATTCTCCACACATACTGATCAATGCTTTTGCACCACATGCTCTTCATTTGGTTTTTTTCTTATGTCATTGAGGGAGGCAAAATGCAGAACTGCCTATAGCGAGTGCGTCCCCCATAGTTGAAAGAGTGACATCGGCCAAAATCAAGGGACGTTCGAGCCAAAATGCCTGGACACACGGAGTTTTAAGCAATTTAAGTCATGGGAAGAGGGAAAGACTGATTCAGTATCTTGCTATCGTCTCTGTATATTCTCAGTACTTTCCACATACCTTCTCTATCCACTCTGTTATAGGCCTTCTCCAAGTTCATAAAGGCAACATACAACTTTTCTCCCTTCTCCAGATATTTCTCCACAACACATTTCAGGGCAAAACTCTGGTCTACACATCCTCTTTCCCTTCCTAAACCCGCCCTGATCATCACCTACCCATTTCTCCGTTCTCACTCTCTCGATCACAACGAGATACTTGCTCGATATGATACATGCAGTCTCGTCGTGTGAGACTTCATAATTATTGTATGTATAAATAAAGCGTCGTTATATACCTGTTGTATAACTTACCTTGTGTTTGTATTGTATTTATATATATATAGACTTCTTAGTTTCTCCGCGTTAGAAGACCTCACCAATCTACCTAATCTACAATCTAAACATAATACAGCCACCACCACCAATCATGGCAATACTGGTGATGGGCTGGTCTATCAGAGTGAGAACTGAGCGATCTCTGCCATACCCATAGCTTACTCTGACTGTTCCTTTTACTTATATATTTTCTAGATCTCAAGTGACGGCGTCTCTTCCGTGGATTGACCTCCCAATCTACCAAGATTGGAAGTCAAAGCGTTACATTTTTCCTTTGCCCCTCAACTTTCTCTTCATAATTGCTGAGGGGCACAGGGCCCTGGGTGGGGCTTTGGTTTCCCGGGCGTTTCCGCACCCTCCTCAGCTCCCCGCCATGGAGTGGCTTCGGTCACCCAGGCTTTATTGTGGTCGGCAGGGAGGGTTCTGTGGGGGCGCTCGGTTATGGCCTTGGCCTTGCTCGGGGCTGTTCGGCCAGGCAGCTTGGGGAACAACAACAACAAACATGGCAATAATCACACGTACCACAATTCAGGGTGTCAAACCGGAGTCATTTTGTTTGAAGACTTGCATGAATAGAAGGAATACAGGAAACTTAACATGAAATAGCTTTGTGTTGGCCATCTGATCACGTCCAAAGACATCATTTGAACAATAAACCATCATTTTATCTTCACCTACACAATAAGTACATAAATAGCATTGTTTGGGCCAGTTAATCACTTCCAAACATATAATTTGAACTATAAACCATCATTTTGGCTATACATAAGACAAAAATGAATACTATATAGAATGGACTTGGATTTCGTTTGACACATTTACTCAACTTACTTGGGAATTTAGTCCTCTTCATCTCTCTGGCCAGTTCTGTAAAGAAGATCAATATTGTAAGTTACATTACAAATATCGGTAATTAACATGAACCGGAAATTGTCGTAACATTAAAAATATCGGTAATTAACATGAACCGGAAATTGTCGTAACATTACAAATATCGGTAATTAACATGAACCGGAAATTGTCGTAACATTAAAAATATCGGTAATTAACATGAACCGGAAATTGTCGTTACATTACAAATATCGGTAATTAACATGAACCGGAAATTGTCGTAACATTAAAAATATCGGTAATTAACATGAACCGGAAATTGTCGTAACATTAAAAATATCGGTAATTAACATGAACCGGAAATTGTCGTAACATTACAAATATCGGTAATTAACATGAACCGGAAATTGTCGTAACATTACAAATATCGGTAATTAACATGAACCGGAAATTGTCGTTACATTACAAATATCGGTAATTAACATGAACCGGAAATTGTCGTTACATTACAAATATCGGTAATTAACATGAACCGGAAATTGTCGTAACATTAAAAATCGGTAATTAACATGAACCGGAAATTGTCGTAACATTACAAATATCGGTAATTAACATGAACCGGAAATTGTCGTTACATTACAAATATCGGTAATTAACATGAACCGGAAATTGTCGTTACATTACAAATATCGGTAATTAACATGAACCGGAAATTGTCGTAACATTAAAAATATCGGTAATTAACATGAACCGGAAATTGTCGTAACATTAAAAATATCGGTAATTAACATGAACCGGAAATTGTCGTAACATTAAAAATATCGGTAATTAACATGAACCGGAAATTGTCGTTACATTACAAATATCGGTAATTAACATGAACCGGAAATTGTCGTAACATTAAAAATATCGGTAATTAACATGAACCGGAAATTGTCGTAACATTAAAAATATCGGTAATTAACATGAACCGGAAATTGTCGTAACATTAAAAATATCGGTAATTAACATGAACCGGAAATTGTCGTAACATTTTCCACATAATAAAGAACCACGGAAACTCTGAACACAACACTTAAGGGGAGGTATTTAGTTTCTTCCCTAGAACTCCATCAAGCTTAAAATTACACCCCCTAGACCCCCTTTCAAGATAAATTTGTACATTGTTCCTCTCAAATTACAGGCTCGCTATCGCTCGCCAGGAAAAAAATCGACACCTAAATGGCACGAAAGGTCTTAAAATTGACAGAAATGGGGCGAAAGTACTTAAAATCGCCAAAGTAAAGGGGGCGAGCGTTTGAAAATCTAAAAAGCAATGGGGCTAAACATGAAAGAGAAAGGGGTCCAGAAAAAAATCCCTCAAGTGGAAATCTCCCCTTAAGAGGGGTTAGGCAATTTATTTGCTAATATACTTATTGTATTTTCTTATTTTTAAAGCTTCCTCCCCAGATCTCCATTAAGCTTAAAAAAAAAAAAAAAAAAATCCCCTAGACACCCCCCCCCCCCCCCCACCTTCGAGATAAATGTGTACATTTCTCGGTCGAAAAATGTCCCAGCCAAAGGCCAGTTCCTCCTACAATTACAGGCTCGCTCTCGCTCGCCAGGAACAAATCGACACCTAAATGCCCTAATAGTGACAAAGAAATGGGGTGAAAGGTCTTAAAATCGCCAAACTAATGGGCCGAACGTCATATAATCTGAAAACTAAGTGGGGCTAATCCAGTGGAAGAAAGGGGGGGGGAGGGGGGGGGGGGGACAGAAAAACGGCCCATCACTCCTTAAGAACATATAAACCCCAAAATAACCCCTTGAGGATTATGACGCGTGTTGACCCTTTATTCCGGCTATTACTATACGAATCCATTAACCCTTTCTGTACCGGCGACGTCTCTTTAATAATATTCTAGCTATAATTAGATGCTTTTGAGCGGTTTAAGGGGAGGTATTTAGTTTGTTCCCTAGACCTCCATCAAGCTTAAAATTACACCCCCTAGACCCCCTTTCAAGATAAATTTGTACATTTTTCGGTAGAAAAATGTCCTGGCCGAAGGCCGGTTCCTCTTAAATTACAGGCTCGCTATCGCTCGCCAGGATAAAATCGACACCTGAATGGCACGAAAGGTCTTAATATGGGGTGAAAGTTCTTAAAATTGCTAAACTAATGGGGCAAACGTTTTATAATATCAAAAGCAATGGGGCTAAACATGAGGGAGAAAAGGGGGTCCAGAAAAAAATCCCTCAAGTGGAGATCTCCCCTTAAGAAGGATCGGTGGTAGTAAAAAGGGTTAAGTGAGATAGTTGGAAGCCTGTTAATTGCTGGAGGCCCCTTTTGAAACTGAATAAAGTCGTCTAACAGCTGCCAGAATATAATGAAAAAGACGTCACCGGTACTGAAGGGGTTAAGGTGAGACGATCGCTTTTTCTGGACACCCTTCTCCCTCATGTTTAGCCCCATTAGTTTTACCGATGTGAAGACCTTTCGCCCCCCAAACAAAATTGTACAACCATAGCCAGGCAACAGAAACAAAAAGGCGTAATCGGTTCTTGAAATGGTTAAGGATATTTCTACTATTTCCGGAGACTGATCGAGGAAATAGTTGTGGACATTTACAGCCCATTTTCTCTAGCCCTCGAGGAGTTAAGGGGGTAGGGTTTATTTATTAGTATAATTATTTATATATAATCAGTATATATATTTATTATTTCTTTAGTTTCCTCCCTACTCCTCCATCAAGCTTAAGGGGAGGTATTTAGTTTATTCCCTAGACCTCCATCATGCTTAAAATTAAACCCCCTTGACCCCCTTTCAAGATAAATGTGTACATTTTTCGGTAGAAAAATTTCCCGGCCAAAGGCCGGTTCCTCTTAGATTACAGGCTCGCTATCGCTCGCCAGGAAAAAATCGACACCTAAATGGTACGAAAGGTCTTAAAAGTGACATAAATGGGGTGAAAGTTCTTAAAATCGCCAAACTAATGGGGCGAACGTCTTAAAATCTCACAAGCAATGGGGCTAAACATGAGGGAGAAAGGGGTCAAGAAAAAAATCCCTCAAGTGGAAATCTCCCCTTAAACACTCTTAACCATTACACCATCAAGACAGACAAAAATGCAAAACTGTATGCCAAATGTGGCTGTGCACTACCCTAGACTTGATCATGTTAGGCAGGAATAAATATTAACCCTCTCCGACATATGACGTGATTTTGAGCCTATTGGGGATACTTTAAAGCCTTTGTTACCATCAGGGGTATTTAGAAACCTTTAGTTTAGTTACTCCAACCTCTGCAGTTGTCTTTGAGTTAGCTGTGTTGAGCCTATCGGGGATACTTTAAAGCCTTTGTTACCATCAGGGGTATTTAGAAACCTTTAGTTTAGTTACTTCAACCTCTGCAGTTGTCTTTGAGTTAGCTGTGTTGAGCCTATTGGGGATACTTTAAAGCCTTTGTTACCATCAGGGGTATTTAGAAACCTTTAGTTTAGTTACTTCAACCTCTGCAGTTGTCTTTGAGTTAGCTGTGTTGAGCCTATTGGGGATACTTTAAAACCTTTGTTATCATCAGGGGTATTTAGAAACCTTTAGTTTAGTTACTTCACCTCTGCAGTTGTCTTTGAGTTAGCTGTGTTGAGCCTATTGGGGATACTTTAAAACCTTTGTTACCATCAGGGGTATTTAGAAACCTTTAGTTTAGTTACTTCAACCTCTGCAGTTGTCTTTGAGTTAGCTGTGTTGAGCCTATCGGGTATACTTTAAAGCCTTTGTTATCATCAGGGGTATTTAGAAACCTTTAGTTTAGTTACTTCAACCTCTGCAGTTGTCTTTGAGTTAGCTGTGTTGAGCCTATTGGGGATACTTTAAAGCCTTTGTTACCATCAGGGGTATTTAGAAACCTTTAGTTTAGTTACTTCAACCTCTGCAGTTGTCTTTGAGTTAGCTGTGTTGAGCCTATCGGGTATACTTTAAAGCCTTTGTTTTATCATCAGGGGTATTTAGAAACCTTTAGTTTAGTTACTTCAACCTCTGCATTTGTCTTTGAGTTAGCTGTGGGCAGAACACTAATTTTGGAGAGGTTATTATAAGAGTGAGAGAACTCTATTTCTGAATGCTAATCTGGCAACAACCGAGTCCACAGGATAACAAGAGGGTTAATTTAAGTTTGGATATATATTGACGATTTTTGTGCAGCTTCAAAAGGATCCGTGGTAGTAAAGAGGGTTTAAGTGATATCGTTGGAAGCCCGTTCGTTGCTGGAAGCCCTTTTTAAACTGAATAAAATCGTCTAATAGTAGCGCTGAATTCAAATACAAAAGACGACGTCGTTACAGTAAGGGTTAAGTGGGGGGGATAGGTTTTTCCTGAACCCCCTTCTCTCATGTTTAACCCCATTAGTTTTGAGATTTTAAGAAGTTTGTTTCATTAGTTTAGCGATTTTAAGATCTTTCGCCCCATTTCTTTGTGAATATTAAGATCTTCTGTTGTTAGTTTCCTCGCTAAAACTCCATCAAGGCTAAAATAACACCCCCTAGACCCCCTTTCAAGATAAATGTTTACATTTTTCGGTAGAAAAATGTCTCGGCCTAAGGCCAATTCCTTCAGGCTCACTATCGCTCGACGGGAAAATAGCGACACCTAAATAGCACGAGAAGTCTTAATATTGACAAAGTAATGGGGCGAAAGGTCTCAAAATCACCAAACTAACGGAAAGCACGTCTTAAAATGTCAAAACTAATATGCTAAACATGAGGGAGAAGGGGGTCCAGAAAATACAACCTTATCTCTATGATCAATTGGCTTTTAGGGGGGTAACCTGCTTTTTTTTTTTCTCTCTCTCTCTGGATTTTATCCATTCGGCCCATGCAGCATACTGCTTTAAGACGTTCATCCCCATTCAGGTGTCGATTTATACCTGGCGAGCGACACCGAGCCACCATATTTTCGATGAGTTAGACAGCTGGAGAAATTGTACATTTTTCGATAGACAAATTTCTTCGGCGAAGCCGGATTTCTCCATAAAATGTTGGCTCGCGATAGCTCGCCAGGAAAAAATCGACACCTGGACGGGGATAAATGTCTTAAAACAGTTGGCTGACTGGGGCCGAATGGATACAACCAAGAAAGATAAAACAGCAGGTGACCCCCCGTAATTTAGTGCTAGGCTATTTAGTATAACATGGTGGGTTTTACCCCTAGACTTGTGGAAGAAATGGAGTTGAGCCTGATAATCCCGCAAGAAAATAATAATGACAAATCACAAGCTTACTTGATAGCTGTGTCTCCCCTTAACCCCATACATTACATTGTGGCCACTATTAGACGATTTTATTAAGCTTAGGAAGGACCTGTAGCAATATTAAGGCTGCAAACTATCTCAACCAACCCTATTAACTATCCTCAGATCCTCGTTAGTTTCCGTAACGATTATTGTGTGAGATGTGTCGTGGATATGTATTATTGTGTGAGATGTGTCGTGGATATGTATTATTGTGTGAGATGTGTCGTGGATATGTATTATTGTGTGAGATGTGTCGTGGTGTATTATTGTGTGAGATGTGTCGCGGATATGTATTATTGTGAGATGTGTCGCGGATATGCATTATTGGGTGAGATGTGTCGTGGCTATGTATTATTGTGTGAGATGTGTCGTGGATATGTATTATTGTGTGAGATGTGTCGCGGATATGTATTATTGTGTGAGATGTGTCGCGGATATGTATTATTGTGTGAGATGTGTCGTGGATATGTATTATTGTGTGAGATGTGTCGTGGATATGTATTATTGTGTGAGATGTGTCGTGGATATGTATTATTGTGAGATGTGTCCGTGGATATGTATTATTGTGTGCGCTGTGTCGTGGATATGTATTCTTGTGTGAGATGTGTCGTGGATCTGTATTATGTGTGAGATGTGTCGTGGATATGTATTATTGTGTGAGATGTGTCGTGGATATGTATTATTGTGTGAGATGTGTCGTGGATATGTATTATTGTGTGAGATGTGTCGTGGATATGTATTATTGTGTGTGAGATGTGTCGTGGATATGTATTATTGTGTGAGATGTGTCGTGGTCTGTATTATTGTGTGAGATGTGTCGTGGATATGTATTATTGTGTGAGATGTGTCGTGGATATGTATTATTGTGTGAGATGTGTCGTGGATATGTATTATTGTGTGAGATGTGTCGTGGATATGTATTTTATTGTGTGAGATGTGTTCGGGATATGATATTGTGTGAGATGTGTCGTGGATATGTATTATTGTGATGAGATGTGTCTGGATATGTATTTATTGTGTGAGTGTGTCGTGGATATGTATATTGTGTGAGATGTGTCGTGGATATGTATTATTGTGTGAGATGTGTCGTGGATATGTATCTATTGTGTGAGAGTGTCGGTGGATATGTTATTATTGTGGGAGATGTGTCGTGGATATGTATCTGTATTATTGTGTGAGATGTGTCGT